>DWNE01010770.1:0-10165 GCA_018249875.1 Cecropterus toxeus
GTCTGTACAGGAGCTCAGTAAATACTGAGATTAAACCCCAGCACTGATTTTCAGTCCGGACCATTTCCGAACGCAACTCGGAAGGGATACGTAAGATTAAACAGATGTCAAACAAAAAAATCTTCTACCCATCTTTAATATTTTTTATTAGCAAGTCTAGCAATAAGGACAAAATGGAAACTAATTAAAAGAAAATAAAATGAAATGAAATTGAGAGCTAAGTAAAGATAATAAGAATAATAACTAAGATAAATAAGATAATAACTATTTTTTTCCACGTTGAACGCGTAGCGTTGACCGTGCTCTATTCCAATTTGTCAGTGACAGGCCATTTTCTCGACTCTGATTGCTTTTTTTTCTAGTTGGAGCAGACCGCAGTAAAGGTGGCCCTTGTTGGCCGAGAGGGTGCCTCGCTGCCCGTGTATTTCCTTTCTTGGTTACAATCAAAATTGCTATTCCAGAAGGTAACTACACATTTCTATTTTTCTTATATACATCATAATATAATATACCTGTTAATTAGATGCGATTTAGGAAATAGTTGTTTAAGTAGGTTAGTAGACTTTGCACATGTTTGAGGCATCAGGGAGATCTTTTAGAGACGTAGGTTTATTCGCTTTCTTAATTATAGAAAATAAAATAATAATTTGTTTATAGAATGCTGAGCATTTGAAAAATAATCAAATACTTTCTCTCTTTAACGACGCGCCTTAGAAGAAAAAACTTGAAACAAGAAAAAAGCAATTTTTATTTTTATACAGATAATGATAGATTTTGTATTTTTTTTCAGTTCGCCGAAATACCTAAAGATGAATTGGATAATCTACCAACGGACTTCTCTCAATTAGACACATTTGACATCATTCAAAGGGCGAGGTGAGTCTGGTTTGATAACTTAACTCTATAATAGTTTCCGAATAAATTGGCCGTGACATACGGACGGACGGGCAGACAGACATGATGAAACTATAAGGGTTTCAATTTTTGCCATTTATTTATTTTATTGTTAATTAGAACGGTACAATACCACTTATACTAGTTAACACAATAATATCAAGTCATATTTTTTAAAAATTGTCAAATAATATGATTATAATATATATGAGATGTCAAATTAAGGCATGCATAGTAATAAATCGTAAAAGTACAGGGGTACATAGCCATTTGGTTACGTACCCCTAAAAATACATGAACCCCGTTTCCAAGGTACCACATGGATCATGGTGACCTCCCCGTGGCGCTCCGCTACGTGAACCTGCTGCAGGGTGCTCCGCGCGCCGTCGCCCGCAGCTGGGCGGCCGCCGCGCGCGCGCACCTCGAGACCCGGCAGGCCGCGCAGGCCGTTATGGCACACGCCTCCGTCTCCGGCCTGCTCTACCTGTGAGGCTAGGGGAGGAGGGGAGGAGTCGGTGTGCGGTCGGGGGGAGTTGGTGGGGTAGTGGATATATACACACACACACACACACACACACGTGCACACATACATACACTCTTTCACGCTCATAATACAAAAACGCAGACACTCACATACACGCGCGCGAGCGCGCGCATAAAACACACGCATACATACACACACACACACACACACACACATACACACACACACACACACACACACACACACAACCATATAAATGCACACGCGAGCGTACATACATAAAAGACACACACACCTACACACAAAAAACCCCCATATACCACATAACACGGATAAACCCATTAAGCGACTTGCCTGCGGCTCCGCTACGTGAACCTGCTGCAGGGCGCGCCGCGTGCCGTCGCGGGCCGTTAAGGCACACGCCTCCGTCTCCGGCCTACTCTACCTGTGAGGGAGGAGTTGGTGGGTAGTGGATACAGTACGCAGCCTAACACTCAGTTGCACTCATAATACATACAGAGCCTTTCTCACAAAAAATACACGAGTAGCGAGTACACGCCCGTAAACACACATGCACATGACGCGCGCACACACATACATACACTCTTTCACGCAAATAATATGTAAACGCAGCCTCTCTCACAAATATGCGCGAGTGCACGCACATAAAACACACACACACACACACACACACACACACAAATGAACACACATGCAATCATAAATGCACACGCGAACATACACACATAAAACTCCTTAAAACACTCTTTACAAACACGCGAGTACACACACACATATATGAACACTAAAATAGGCACACATGTAACCAAGTTAATACACACGAAAGTTCACGCTCTTATAACACACACACACACACGCGCACGCATATATACGGTACACACAGCTAAAACATCGCACGTTATGGCTTCCATCTCCGACTTGCTGTAGAGCCTCAATCCTATGAATGGGATAGTGAATGATAGTACACAGTCTCACACACATACATTCGCATTAAAATAACACACACATACCCGCCATGGCCTTACATAAAAACACACACCTACACTAAATTTAACACACGCGCAACCACGTAAATAAAAACCCAAGTGGGTGCACATAAAACACAAACACACACAAAAGATAAATATACAGTAAACACAAACGCACCCAATGCACGCATCCACACATGAAATGCTTGGAAAAGGAGATTTAGTATTCATATATAACAGGTAATAAATGTGATAAAAACATTATCAATACATATTTGCAATACGACAAAACTCCCTTTTAATTACACGCAGATTTACACGGATGATGTATGATAAATAGATTAATAATGAACAAGCGTTTCCAACAACTATTTTTCCTTCGACAACGACATCCCAAACCGAACAAGTTAGTGAAATAAGTTGTCTTATGAAATAGATAATAAAATTCAGGTGAAAAACCCACGCGCTACCACCCAATACACGCGGCCACTCTAAAATAATTTATAATACAATGCATAAGTAACATATAATTAAGTATTTCCACATTTGTACAAGAGTCTACCACAATGAACCTTGAATATCTGGTTTAACACATATTTACACCCAACTACCGTCGTATGATACCTGTATATAACGCTTCACTTCGCTTCGCACTATGACAAATACACAAACTCATACAAAACAGACGTCCAAATTCATACATGAGAACTAACCTACAATTATTATATTATTTGTCATACTCCGGTCTTTGTTATTTTGTCATGAAACTTTGTCAAGTTGTACGTTTAACACGGTGTGAAAATTGTTTAAAAATAATCTAAAAGTTATGCAAACGTACTTATACGAAATATTTTAATATGTAAATTCTTCATGCCTGAACGTTTTTATTTAGCTTTTGAGCCGTTCGTGATTTTGTCATGTGTCTATTTGTCATTTTGTCACGTCTTTGAAATGTGAGTCACAAAGATATATTGTCATTGACGGTTGTGTATGAAACATAATATTAATTTAGATGGTTCATATTGTGTAGAATTATTTGAATCGAAATGGAATACTGCTCTAAATCTGCTCTGCTGAGTAAAAATAATATGTTAATATTATACAGTACAAAATTAGTTTGTATTTGTTAAACTTTAGAATATTATTATTGAAATAGTTTCAATGCTTAATTTCTTCTTCTTCTGTTCTTTCTGACTTGTAAGTGAATAATAGATTGTATTTGAACTTAAGTGATTTTAATTAAATACTAATATGGCTGTCAGATCAAATTATACAAATTTTGATGTCAAATTTTGAATTTTAATTTTGTTATGACATTAATTTTTTGAAAATTCTGACAATAGTAGTCGTACATTGATGCCAAGTAATAAAATTTTGAATGGGAATTTTTCAAATTTTGAAAATAAAGCTTATATTGTTATACTACCCACATTTTAAATTGTATTAAACCTACCTTCATAAATATTCACTTACAAGACTTCTATAAAAGATCTTGTATTAAATGAAACTGAGTTCAAAATGCAACAGGTTGCTTTCTTAGTATCATGTTTTCGCGTGGAGACGTATTTTTTTTCAATTTTCGACTTAAGATCGTAGTCAATAGTGCACTAATTTCGCTTAGAGGCACCGATTTTGGACATTTCGGTAATATTTCCAGCCTTATTTTTTACATGTTTCAATTAGTTTTTTTTTTATTAGTCTTTACTATAATTATTGTCTTTTTGATTGTGAATGCTAGTAAAATCCTAAACATAGAATATCTAATAAATTATAGTTTCAGAAATGTATTTGCATTTAATTGAGACAAACAAAAAAAAATGTGGTGCCGGCGACTTCTGTAATTTTAGTAACTTATGTAAATATTTAAAAAATATTGTATGTAATTTAAAATTAGAGAATGACTTTTATTTCAAGATTTTGTTTTATTTACAAAACCCTGAAATCTATATTCACAAAAAATAATCTTTCTATATTCATAACTACATTCACATTTGTCTGTCATTGAAAAATTCTGAAATTTCTAGAGCCAATTTTTATGATTATTTTACCATTGGAAATTACGTCATCCAAAAGAAACCAGGTGCCAGGTGGTAGAACCAATGTTCGACCGGGGAAGTACCGCCGCCACACCTATTTCTAGCGTGAAGTTCTTGTGTTTCGGTGGAAGGGTGTGGTTGCCGGGTCACTTACATATGAGGCGACCATTTCAGTCCTCGGTAGTAGCAACGCATCTGTAGTGGACTTCAGATAGAACCCATATTCTATATGAAGTTGCTTACAAATGTCCATGGGCGGCAGTAACCACGTACCATCTCAGCTTCTTGCTCGTTTGCTACTTTATATTTATAAAAAAAGTGCATTTTACTCGCAACGATTTCGCGGGTATAACCACGGTGCATAGCTATACTAGCTATCAACAAAAAAACAATTCGGTCTTTAAAGTTTTTAATTTCAGAAAACTGTAATTCGTCGTTTAGAAACTTACTGACCACAGAATAAGGTTTGAGGACTAACATGAAAATAACTATTCGGATGTATTCGGTATTCGTTCTGTCGCACGTCCATTCCTCGCGGGTTGTAAGTAGTTCTTAAAGTGCGAATGAAAGGATTATATGTCTGTAATTGTGCGCGGCGTTAATCTTGTCATCGATGTTCGACAAGTTATTTGACAGACTGTTCGCGAGAGTCTTAATATTTGACGTAATTTCTGCAAATTAATACTTATTATCTATTATTTTTTTTAATTATCCTATGTACTGGCACATAATGGTACACTAAACTTACTTGTGACATATATTTGTCAAAAACGTTTCAAAGTCAAGAATGAAAACCGATAAATTTTTCAACACAAAAACTCAAAAGAAAAATGTATAGAATAGCAAGCCATTGGAATAACGCAAGGATTATTTTAGTTAGTAGTTAATAATAAGTATAGTATATATAAAATACATCTGCCGCAAATTTTCCAGCTACCCAGGGTTGAAGTTGTAGGCAATTTGCACATGAAACGACATATCAATCATGAACAATATATAATTATGTTATATTTTTGCTTCTCCGAACTCCGAACAAATTAGTTCACATTATTCTTTGACGGTAGCAACTGGCAGAACTACAGTATAACAGGAATCATACAATCAGATGGAAATGATCTAAACTTACCCATGCCTACCTAATATACAATCAGATCAGGAGGTAGATTACAAAGGTGTACCTGCAAAGCTAACATAAGATATTTTTTGTTGCTTGCATTACACAAAATTAATCAGTGGGATTTACACATTTGCCGCCAGTAGCTTAGGCAATGCATTTTTTTGCCGCCCTGAAAAAAGAGCTCCACTTTCAAATTCTCTTCGAAATTGATTGACAAAAAAAAAAACAAAATAAATCTGCTGCCCTTTGCTCCAGCCTATTCATGCTGTTAGTAAATCTATCACAGGAAAAGTATTAGTTCTGTAATACTTTTATCGTTTTAGAATCGACACCGAATCGACATTCATATTGCGAACTCATCTCGCGCGCCCGGTTTCGACTACAGTGCGAAAGAGCGGGACACATGTCCAACGCCTCCCCCTCCCCCGAAGCCGAAACCACGCGATGACAGCATCTTTTGGGGCGCCTTGACTGTTGTCTGTCTTGCTGGCGGTTTTGCAGCATATGCCAGGTTGGAACTATGTTAAATTACATTTGAGACTAGATGCTGTATCCTGCTGTTTCACCGGCATATAAAAACATAGTAAGAACATACACAATGTATGCCAAGGAGCCTTTTTTATATTATTGAAATAGCAAACTGTCCATCTAAAGGTAAGTGGTAACTACCGCCCATAAACATCTGTAAGAATTTTCATCTAGAGCAGGGATTCCGTCTAAAGTCGATCACAGATGCGTTGCTACTCCTGTGGACTAAGATGGTCGCCTTATATATATGTGAGCCGGAAACCACACCCTTCCACTGAAACGCAAGAATTGTTTCACGCTAGAAATAGGTGCGACGGTGGTACCTCCCCGGTTGAACTGCACTGGTTCTACCATCTGGCAAAGCCTAAAGAAGTTTTTATCTTCGAAAAACATATGTTTATGTTACCATTTTCTGACAGGCGTTCACCAGAGATACGTGACTGGCTTACCATCCACGCACCATGGTTCGATGACCTTATCGCAATCGTATATGAAGAAAATATGTCCTACAAGGACTTAGCAGAATTGTGCATTGATGACATGAAGAAGTATTATAAAAATTTAATGGCTAAAGATGACACTAAACCCAAGCAATGCTCAATGGAATCTCCCCCTACGGTGGTTCGAGGTTTGATATTTTGTGCATTACGGAAACTTTAATGTTAAAAAACTTGAATGAGGCTTGAAATAGCCAATTAATGAGTCTATTGGATCACAAGTGGTCACTACCTTCATAGATAAATAAGTCCTATCACAGCTAAAGAAAAACAGTGGGGAACCGTTGGATTCAGAAGGCACAGGACCGGTTGGAGTGGCGCCGTTTAGGGGAGGCCTATGTCCAGCAGTGGACCTCAAAAGGCTGATGGATGGATGGATCACGGTTGTAACTAGAGTCGAATTTGCCAAAGTAGGGCAAAAATGTAGGGCAGCATTGGTTACAGGTAGGGCGGAATTAAAAAAAAAACATAATTGAACTAATGACCATACCATATACTGCCGTATAGCCTTATTGCATTATATGGTACTGGGAATCCCCTCTGCATCATATTTATTATAATTATTAAATATGAAATGAATGTCACAGACTGTGGTATGTTCGAAAAAGTTTAGATACCTATCGGTACATTTTTTTTACGTCAAACTATGAAAAAATAATACAATTATAATAATATATTAAAGTTTGAGGTATTTTTAAGGTAGGGCATTGCCCAACAATGCTCACTCTAGCTACGTCCTCACGGTCGTGATATTAATCATGATATTATATACATATGATGTCCTCCCTGAAGACCAGAGGTGGTTATTTTCATAAGATTGTCGCAACAAACATACATTCCACCTGATTTTCTTTTAAAATGAGTATGCTTGTATCTTGTGATTAATATAAACATTTAAGTCATAGAATTATTTAATAGGTTATGTTATTTCTTCCAGTTGTTCCTGAGAAACCAAAGGACGAGGTAATTATTGGTAAGAATTTCTTATTTTTTTTTATTCATATCATATCATATATCACATAACTCATACCATCATTTTACATCACCATTAGTTTTTGGAACCTAGATCATTTTAATCGTCAAAAGATATCGCGCCTTTTTGGGGAAGAGCTTTTTGGCGCGCCTTTTTTGAGAAATCTTAAAAAAAAATGATGAATGTCCTTAAGATGTTTTCTTTTGCCTTAAAGCAGTGATGGATTTCTAATCCGTACACCGTTTTAGAAAAATCTGTGATTTGGCTATCACTGCTCTATGTCGTATTACTTCGCTTAATATATGTATAGTTAAACGTGAGATTTCGTTTCAATAGTTTCAATAAAATATATATATGTATTATACAGGACCCAAACAACAAGAAAAAGTCTGTGAAATACTTCCACCGCCTGTGATTACCAAAAATATCTGCGAAATCGAAGAGTGTTTGATGGAGTTTGGGGATACAGCTATAAACAGTTATAACACTGCAAAAGAAACATGCGCTGCTTACAATAAGGTAGTCAATCATAAGTAATGTCCTCTCAAGTTATCAGGTGTAGTACCAGGTGGTAGAATCAGTGTACTTAGTTCGAACGGGGAGGTACCACTGCGACACCTATTTCTAACGTAAAGCAGTTCTTGTGTTGGCTCACTTATAGATATATGAGGCGACCGCCTCAGTCCCCGAGAGTAGCAACGCATCTGTGATCCACTTCAGGTTTCTACCTGAAGTCGGTATTTATCTAATTTATAATCCATTTTGTGTATTTCAGTTAGTTGAGAAGGCGATGTTGGACTTTTCAATTCCGAAAATAAAGGAACTGCACAATAAGATGGCGGAGCGGATGGATGCTAGCAGAGATTTGGTGGAGGCAGCGGTGCATGCTACCGCTCAAATGGGTAAATAAGAAACTGGCTATAGTCGCGCTTCCCAAACTATTTTGGGCAAAAGGCTTTATTCCAAATTGAACTAATAATATCAGACCCCTATGACCTAATTACAACAAACAACATTACTTTACTTTAATTACAACAAACAATACTTTCTACACTCATAGCCCACACTAGGATTTTCTCATGTGTCGTGGGTGCCATGGACACACAAAGACGAATACACAAACACCCAGACCCAGAACAAAATCTAAACCCATCATTCACATGTCTGTCTGGCCGGGAATCGAACTTGTGACCCACTGCGTGTCAGACCGGTATGCTGAGCACTCCACCACGGGGGTCGTCAAATTACTATTATTATAACATTTAAAAAATGGTGTTGTCACTTTCAAAATGGTTCCAACCACTCTGCGTATCTTTAAGCTGTAGCTTTATTAAACGCGGTCGACCAAAAATGTCGAATCTTTGAGCTTTCTGACACTGTGCTAAGAAATAACTTTTCTTAGCACAGTGTGAGAACGCTAAAATAACTTTTCTTTCTCGCTACGCTAAGGACCCTCCCAAATCTTTCTTATATACGACCGTTGGTAAACGAAAGTGACATAAAATACTCCCTATTAACAGCTGAAAATGACTAAAATTAATATCTTATAATTTTTAAAGGTCTATGGGGTACTTATAAATGCTCAAGTGTATTCTTATACAGGATATTAGGTACAGGTCCGTTACAGATGCGGTACAACTTATAAGAATAATTTAGAACGACTCGTGTAATTTTACCATAAAGTAAGCTTTAATCAAAACATCGGTACACTGTAATAGTGAGAGAAATATTTATAACAGTGCTACTGTAATGTTCTTTAAACAGTACACATTTCCATACAGATGAACTAACACGCTACCTAGAGTGCGGCGTTGAGGCCTCGCGCGACGCTATCGAGAACACTAAATGTCTGATGTGTGACTATCACAAGCGGATCAAAGCGGCCTTTATACAGTACCAATGGGAGAATGACATGTCAGTGGCATTGGATGACAAGTGGCAAAAGGTATGACCTTATAATCATCAAGTATAGATTATTGTTCTTGTTCCACTGCTGGGTCTTTTCACAGAATAAGAGAGTTTAAGGCCATAGTCCACTGCGCGGGGAAGTTCGAATTGATAGACTTCAAATACCTTTAAATAACTGTTTTAGTAAATCTTACATCACGCAACTTTTAGTACTGTTTAACAGGACTCTCAGGTTTATTGACATTATTTTAATTATGTGATGTTTTAGTTTCTATTACGCGAACAGTTTCGGATAATCTGAGGCGTTTTTTTGCCAGGGTTTTCAACCAACCTTCAAAGTGATTAAGGCCGTACATATACAACTTTTGGCTACACGACTATTTAGTTGGGCGTTAAAGTATACGGGAATTTATGAAGAACAAAATAGCAATATCGATTTCGTTTTGTTTAGGTCTGAATTTATTTTGGTCGAATTGTTGAAAAACTTTCGACCGACAAACAATCGATCCGCGATTTAGCAATCGATCGACTAATGGGTGAAACAAGAAAACTATTACATAATTATATATCTACTGTATTTATTGTACGCGCTTCACCGTCGAATAAACCATTTGATCGACATCAAATTGTACAAACATAGAACAGCCAGGTAGATTGGTAGATTGGTAGAACCAATGTAGTTCGACCGGGGAAGTACCACCGCCACACCTATTTCTAGCGTGAAGCAGTTCTTGCGTTT
>DWNE01010771.1:0-10164 GCA_018249875.1 Cecropterus toxeus
GTCGCCTCATATATAGGTAAGCCGGCAACCACACCCTTCCAACGAAACACAAAAAACTGCTTCACGCTAGAAATAGGGTGTGGAAGAAGCTAGAATTAAATACTATGTCTTATCCAAAAACACATCAACTAATATTCGTAAGATTAAGATCCATAATCTAATGTTAATCATCACCCGCTTGAATTGACGCCCTGCGTGACATACCGCTCCGTCACGCGGATCATCGAATCAAATGGTTAAGTCACTGTACCGGTTTGACACGCTGTGAATTGTGGCATTAATCCTCGGTTAATCTGATATCTAAATGACGAATTTAGATTTCTATTGTGCGTCTGGGTGATAAAGCGTTTGTCTTTGTCCACGGCACCCAAGTCATAAGATGAAATTTTAGTGTAGGAAGGAGAATATAAAATGTTATTATCACGAGAGGCTTAGCAAGAAAAGTTGCAGATTCATATGTACATATATCAACCTCATCATCATCTTTAAAGGTGGTAGAACCACTGTAGTTTGAGCGGGGAGGTAACACCGCCACACCTATTTTAGCGTGAAGCAGTTCTTGCGTTTCGTTGGAATGGTGTGGTCGCCGGCTCACTTGTATATAAGTCGAACGTCTTAGTCCTCAGGAGTAGCAACGCATCTATGATCGACTTCAGATAGAACCCCTGTTCTATATATTATGAAGTTGCTTACAGATGTCCATGGGTGACAGTTACCACTTACCATCAGGTAGACTGCATGCTCGTTTGCACTTCAATCTGATAAAAAAACATCATCATCATCAACCCATTGTCCCACTGGTGGGCTCAGATCATATCTCAGATTGAGAGTTTTAGACCATAGTGCACCACGCTGGCCAAGTCCGAATTGATAGACTTCCCCACATCTTTTATAACTATTTCTTTTAGAGAACACTCAGGTGTGCAGGTTTCCTCACGATATTTTTCTTCAACTTAAAACAGTGATAATTAGTACGCACATCATTTTAGAAAAATCTGTAATGCACGGATTGAATTGGTGCCTGGTATTCGAACCGCGGACGCCGGATTACGCTAGCACTGCTCAATAATAATAACCTCGGCTGATTTGTAAATTACATTTATTTACAAGAAAATGCAGAGAAGGCCAAGCCCAAAGTAGTTTTTCAGTTGCTCCGATGAAAATAATAGGTATTTGCCGTCTTTTACAACGACACCTTATAAGTATGGGCCATGTCGCAAGGGTTGTCCGCCCTGGACGGAAATTGGATTTTGCTGCCCTTTATTTGTAAAAAATGTTAGTCTCTCGAGAAAATATGACTCTTATTTACCAAATGCTATAAATATATTTTTTATCTTGCAATAATGATCTCAAATTTTGGGTTCAAAGGTTTATTTTCAGCAATCAGGTACCAGGTGGTTGAGGTGGTAGCAAAGCAGCTGTGATCGACTTCAGATCGAACCCCTGTTCTATATGAAGTTGCTTACAAATGTCCATGGGCGGCAGAAACCACTTACCATCAGGTGGGCTGCTTCCTCGTTTGCTACTTCATATTAATAAAAAAAAATATTCAACTCATGAAAATCTAATACAAAATCTTTGACGAATTTCAAGTTGAATTTGGGTTTATTCCTCCGTGGATTTAAACACTATAACTGCAGACAACTTAACATCAAACGCAAGAACTTTCTGCGAGAACACATCACACAAAATTGTTCTACCGAGAAACACGCTTATTCTACCGTTATTCGTTACTACTCTCTAGGTTTAGTAACTTGACTTTATATATATTCACTATTCCTAACCTAGCATTTTGTAACATAAAGGTTTGTACCCAACTGCGTCAGGAGAGTAATTTTTTTCCGAGCGTATGTACGTATGTTAGTTTGTATGTATGTATTTTTTGTTTTTGTTTTGATTGTTTTTATTTTATATTTATTAGTATGAAGTAGCAAACGAGCAAGCAGTCCACTTGATAGTAAGTGGTTACTGTCACCCATGGACATTTGTAAGCAACCTCATATAAAACAGGGGTCAGGACTAAGATGGTCGCCTCATATAAGAGTGAATCGTGTGTTTGTATGTATATATTTCTTTGTCACGCGCTACAGCACAAAAGAATAAATAGATTTATGTTATAACGACGCTATTTAATATATATATCGTGCTATATTAATGACAACCAATACTGACCTAATTATGTGACGTAATGTGAAAAAAATCCACTTATTAAAAGGGCAAACAAGTTTGATTTCGCCGTTCGAGCGGCACGATTTAATGAATGATCCATTTAAGTGAAATTCCAATAAACGCGATGAAATGCCCGCATTTTATACGGCGTCTAAAATTGCACGATCTTCGCTCGAAAAGTTTGGAAGATGTAAGAAAATAAAACTTTCTTCTCTTCATTAAAAGCAAACCCCGCGAGGCTTTGATTGGATCAAATGGCAACTTTTCTTCAATTGAAGTTTGACGAGACGATAACCTACTTAAATTGTTATCTATGTAATGGAAATGTCTGTCCATGGCGCATTTATATTTGTTAAGCTGGTGCAAAAGCAACCACCTAATTGAGGTCCGTAAAAAATGCCACTAAGTTCAAATTTTTCAAACTCTATACTAAGGGTCCCGAAAAAATAAACTCTGTAATAAGGCATTTACTCGTAACATCCTCCTTATAGTTAAGACTAATAAAGTCTAAAGTTAAAATTTGACACTCAACCTAGCATTTTTGATATAATGTAGTTCAGGTTAGGTTTAAAGAATCTTTATTCTCAAAAAAGATTTACATCACTTACATGAGAACAATGGTTATTTGAAAAAAAGAAATACATTCCCCGACAAGAGACAAGAAGGGATTGATTTACCCACCCAACGCATTCATTTCTTTAATAATTTTATTGCTATAATGGTTAGTATTTGGATGTAATGTATTCAGCAACTTTCTTTTTGAATACATTGAATGAGTGTACATTTTTTAAAATTGTTGGCAATTTATTGTAAAGTAGTTCTAATAATACAAAAATGATATGTAAAGGTTTTAAACCGAAGGTTGCAAGGTTGTAAACCGAAGGTTTCGTGCCGGCAACCTCCGGCGATTGTTGAAAAAATTTCAAAAGAGTGTTTTCGTAACTACTCGAAAAAGACAGAAAAAGTTGTAATGAAAGTGTGAAAAGCTTGAAATTGTACATAGAAAAGGCTCAATGACGTTTTTCCTCCGATCAAAATTAACTTGGCGACATGAAAACCTTCACATATCGTTTTTGTATTATTAAAGCTGTATTATATCAAAAATACAAAGTTAAGTGTCAAATTTTTATTTTAGACCTTGTAGAACAGATATCCCACCTAAGGTTTATTAAAAATGCGTTTTCTTGGATAATATGTTAGACCATTTTTAAACGAAGCACCACTTTTTGCCCGATTTCACAAAGAAAATAGTTTATCTAATCCTCATGTGTAATTTATACGGCACATCTATACAAGCAACAAGATTTTTTTTAAATAGATCAGACTGTATATTTTTCTTAAAAATAAATTTCTTTTACTTTCTTCATCACCGCACAAGATAATTTGATTTTATTTAACAATGCAAATACGGATTTGATTATCATTAAATCATTTCAACGAAATGTGTTAGAAATTTTAATAAATTGCATGTATTTATTAAAATTTCTAACACATTTCGTTGAAATGATTTCAATATTTATACTAGCTGAAGTACTTCGCTGGGTAAAAATTAAATTTTACTCGCTAACCGTTGGAGGTACATGAAAAGTGATGATAGAAAATTGAATATTAACCTTGTACATGTCATCAAAAGTTTGCCATTGTTTAGAGTTCTCTTTTTTATTTAAAACTAGCTGTGCCACGCAGTTTCACCCGCGTTTATTAGAGAACAATCTATTAAAAACAAACATTCAAAGCGTGATGTTATATACCCTTAAGCCTTCCACGATAAATTTACTATTCGACACAAAAATATTTTTTCAATTCGAACCAGTATTTTCTGAGATTACCGCGTTCAACCAAACAAACTCTACTGCTTTATAATATTAGTATAGATGAAAATATGAATGTCTGACAATAGAAAGTGTAGTGACGTCACAAAAATAGTCGCCATCTTTAAATAGGGAAAAATATTGAAACCAAAAGTAGCTTATAGACTGACATTTAAATAAGCTACATCCATGCCAAATTTCGTGTAAATTGGACCAGTGTTTCTTACGTGATTGAATAGTTTGAGGTCCATTGCTGGACATAGGGGTCCCCAAAACGGCGCCACTCCAAGCGGTCCTGTACCTTCTGAATCCAACGGTTTCCCGCTGTCTTCTTCAGATCGTCGGTCCACCTGGTCGGGAGGCGACCTGTGCTCCTTTTGCCTAAACGTGGTCACCGCTTGAGAATCTTTTTTCTCTATCGGTTGTCGGTCCATCGAGCAACGTGGCCAGCCCATTGTCACTTCAGTTTGGTAATTTTGAGACAGACACACGCCATCTCATTTTATATTAGTGTAAAAGACAATTAATATTGAAAGAGACTAGGAAACAGTCCAAGAAATATGACAAGCATCAGATTCTCGTTTGTACACGTAATGGATCGCTTCCGTCCAAGTTCTGATATAATATTACTTAATGATGGAACGAGTTCGCTAACCGTTCAGATTGATGGCATATTGCCAATCATACTCCCTCATAATATTAATTTTCTGACAATTCAAGCTGTATTTAGATAATTCTATGTCTTGTTACTTTGATGTTTTTATTTAATATAGTAAGCTAATAGGTGTTTGGTAAATAACAATAACTTTCGATAGAATGGATAGATTTTTATTAAATGAAGACTAAATTATACCGCAACATCCGTGAAATTAAAATCAGTAGTTGTAATTTGATGTCATCTAAATCAAAAAGAGAAATAGACAGACCCAAATTAAACTATTATCTATTACTCATTCTCAGCTGCCAAAAAGAATTTTAAAAAACGCGATATAGAGACATGCAAATTTTATTTGGTCTGTGCTCTTTGAATCCAATGATTCCTCGGTTACATAAAACATAAACATAAACGCTTTCTACGCTCATAGCCTCACAGTAGGATTTTCTCCTGTGTCGTGGGTGCCATGGAAAGACAAAGACGAATAGACAACCACTCAGACCCAAAACAGAAATCTAAACACATCGTTCTCATTTCTGTCTGTTTGACGACCCGCGTGGCGTAGCGGTCATCATACTTGTCTGACGCGCAGTGGATTCCGGGCTCGATTCCCGGCCAGACAGAAATATGAATGATGAATTTAGATTTCTGTTCTGGGTCTGTGTCTTTGTGTATCCATGGCATCCACGACACAGGAGAAAATCCTAGTGTGATCCGATTTGATCGTCATGAAATCATAGAAGCACACAACTTGATGGTTGAGACGGTCGCCTCATAGATAATTGAGTTGGAAAACACACTCTTCCACCGAAACGCAAGATCTTCACGCTAAAAATTGGTGTGGCGGTGGTACTTCCTCGGTCGAACTACACTGGTTCTACCTAGATAACTTCTTCATTCGACTTCATCTCAATGTTACATTACAATGTAATGCTATGTATGTATAGTCATGCGTTTGTCCCTAAAACAAGCAATAAGAAAATGTTAAAAAAGAAAATCTTCCCTTTGCAATATCAGCTTCTTTATACAAACTTCGACCTTAATAGGCCGTCACGCTGAGCCATTATAACACTCGTTTGAAATGTTGAAAAGACATAATGAGGCATTTAAATTATCCTTACAATGTGACTTTCTTCTATAACAAACGCTTTTACTGTATATACCTGTTACTGTATATACATAATTAGCTTTTCTACTTTTTTGCATCCTACCTATTCTTTATGTTTATATTCACTTTAACTCCGCACTCTAAGTTTGTCCGGAAGAAACAGCTGTTTAGCGATAAGACCGCCCCTTGTATTTTAAAATTGTAAATGTTCAATGTATTATTTTTTCTCTTTTGGGTACAATAAATTATATTATTATTATTATTACCTTAGATCAAAATTAAAATAACAAATGAATCCAATTTTTCGGTATTCAAATCTTTGTAATTCATTGGGTCATTTGTGTCTATGCGTTTAAACAGACTCTACAGGAAGATGTGTAGGGCAATAAATTGAGATATATTTATCTTTTTAGAGGTAGTATATGCCTTTGTAGTTTGACACTGGAGTAGGAGTCTAATAAAAACTGTATTAAATGCTTAATTCTGTTCTCAAGGATGAGGTAAGCAAGTCACAAATTATCTGAGATGGCTTCGACCAAGACTCGACCTTCGGTCAGACACTACCTGTAACCAACATCAGGGAAGACAGGTTCGGTTTAACAGAGATCATGGTGGGCACTTGCCATCAGATGGAGTGTAGTAAAAAATATAACTTAGAAAGCCAATATTACGTGTATTATATTTTTTTAAAGTGTCTTCATTAGTAGAGCGAATGATTTAATTTTAAATTTTTCGATTGCAACAGTTTCAAATAATATTTATAAGCACCGAGTTTAAAATTCCAGCTTAAATGTGGTTTGGGTCTGAAAATATAAAAGCAGTTGTATATTTCAGCGTCACTTGTCATAAACTGCAGCCATATGCTTGGGTTCGCGCAAACTTTAGAAAGTAAAAATGCATGAACTCTCCGTTGACAGTTTAATAGAAAGTCTGTCGTGGTTCCCCATAACTTGGTATTGTATATATTTTTAGTAGGAATATTTTTATTAAATATAAGTAGGTTCGTGTAATCCATGGTAAAAGGTCACCGCTGGCCAATGAATGTAAGTAATTTCATAAAGAACAGAGATTTTTTCTGAACTAAGGCGGCACCTCATTTGAAAGTAAACCAGCAACTACCTCCTTCCACCGAAACAAGAACTGCTTTACACTGAAAATAGACGTGACGATGGTACATCCTCAGCCTTCTCAACTCAGTTTTTCAACCACCTTTAATTACTTATCTAATGAGTTATTTCATGTAATGTTAGGTTCCATTGTTTCTTTTTATAATAGGGAAGTAGCAGGCTAGCAGTGCATGCAGTTCATCTGATGATTACTGGCCAGGGCTGCCCATGGACATCTGTAATGTCCTTTCTATGTGTGTATGTCATAACATCACCCATCGTCCTAGGTTATAAATATATTTAAAAAACGCTTTCTACACTCATAGCCCCGCACTAAGTTTTTCTCCTGCCATGGACACACAAAGTCGAATACACAAACACCCAGACCTTGAACGGCAACCAAACTCATCATTCAGATATCTGTTTCGCAGGGAATCGAACCCGGGACCCTTTGTGTTTCAAACCGGGGTTGTCAAATACTTGTTCTCTAAAGGACAAAGCTAGAACGCCTTTCATAAGTCTCCGCTTTATTTATTAACAATATAATATTTACCAACAACTAACAAACTCCGAAGTTCGACAAAGTTTGTGTCATTGCGACATACTTGTATCCTAGATTCTAACTAGTAAGTACTACAAGAATCTAATTGCCCTAGGGCATAGTCTGTAGTTAAGTTACTATCTAATAATGCCAGAGTGCTTTAACTAGCTTAATAACTGTCTCGAACCATAATAAATAATTATTTAAGTCTAGCTGTGCCCTACGGTGTTACCCGCGATTCATTACGGAAAACCAATTGTGTATAAACAGTAAAAATAATAACTATTCACATTTTTACTTAAAAAGTTATGTACAAAATTCCCCATACAGAAACCACGAATTCATTTTTATCGATTTTCCCATGAGAATAAGATTTTTTTCCGCAGTGAAGCCTAGCCTATGTGTTAATCCAGGATGTCAGCTAATTCCATACCAAATTTCATTTAAATCGCTCCAGCCATTTCGACGTGAAGGAGTGACAAACATACACACTCACAAACTCCTCCTTATCCTTTATAATATTAGTGTGATATACTCGTACCTACGATATCGTAAAGGCGAAAGTTTGTTAGGTTGTTTGTATGTTTGTTACGTTTTCACGTAAAAACGACTTGTCAGTATTCTCTAAAATTTTGTTCGCATGTGGTTTATGCTCTTTAACTCATAGTATACTCATTCCGCTGGTAACGTGCACGAAAGGGGCGAATCCGCGGGAATAACCTAGTAATGAATCAAATCTATACTATTACATAAAAAAAAGATGAGTGTGTGTATGTGTATTACTAAATCACGCAAGAACTTGGTCCGATTTACATAAAATTTTGCATGGATGTCGCTTAATTAACTGGTCAGTCTATAAGCTACTTTTGATTTCGATGTTTTACTTTATTTAAAGATAGCGTCTATTTTAGTGACGTCACTACACCCTTTGGTTTTAAACTTTCATATTTCCATTTTAAATGAAAAAGGAACGCCATAAATTGCAAACTTTTGATGGTATATACGTGGTTAACATTGAATTTTCTAGCCGAAGGGTCCTTAACATTTTTCATGTACCACCAACGGTTAGCGACGAAAAACTATTTTTGACAACTCGCGTCGCCGAGCGGTTACCAAACCGATCTAACGCGCAGTGGGTCCCGGGTTCGATCCCCGGCCAGACAGGCATCTGTAATGAATTTAGATTTCTGTTCTGGATTTGGATTTTGTGTATTCGTATTTGTGCGTCCATGGCACCCACGACACAGGAGAAAATCCTACTGTGGGGCTATGAGTGTAGAAAGCGTTTTCGTCACATAACGAAGCACGGCTACTTCAGCTAGTTATTAAATAAACATATACTCTTATAGCCTAAAAATAACCTACACGATAGAATTTATTCGCACATGAATAAAGGGATAAATTAGCAAGGACACGACATTAAAGGTCAGTACTGACAAAAAAAATGTTATGACAAAGGATCCGAAAATCCCTTTGTGTACCGTCTGCGAAGACACTGGCATGACACCTATTTTTAGCCGACTGTGTGTCAGAAGGTTTTCTGAGCGTATGTCTGTATATCTATTTCTTTTCTTTGGATTTAAACACATTTGACGACCCTAGCTACCTACCTACCATACCGGTCGGACGCGCAGTGGACCCGGGCTTGATTCCCGGCCAGACAGAAATATGAATGATGAGTTTAGATTTCTCTTCGGGGTCTGGGTGTTTGTGTTTTCGTCTTCTTATTTTTATTCCTCGTCAGTTACAATTTCAATTTTATTAATGGCTGTTACAGATGTCATGTTTTCTCCTGTGACGTGGATGCCATGGACATACAAAGACGAATACACAAACACCGAGACGTAGAACATAAATCTCAACACATCATTTACAATTCTGTCTGACCGGGGTTCGAACCCGGGACCCACTGCGTGGGTACACACTATAAATATATATTTTAAAAATATATCTTAAATCAAGATCACTTACTTTAAACAATTGTAAATATCCCAAGTCGTGAAGCAGTTTAGACTGAAGCGAGTGTCAAAGAAATGGCACACATATGTACATACAAAATATACATAGGCTCGAAAAAAATTGCCCATCATCTGATATAATCAGTATAATGCGTTGACGACACAAAAATAAAATGATAATGCAATGAGACCTACGAAGGATTGTTCCTGATATACATAAATAAAATATCGTCGTACATAACAGTTAGTAAAGCAATAAGGTAAAAGCGAGTACGTAATATGTCGAAGCAGCTTAAACTAGCTTACCGAGCTAGACGGCCGATATGCCTGTAGAGACAGTGTATTAGTCGAGCTTACCATATGTACGGCTGCCTAGCTTTTCCAATAACGTAAGTACATATGGGGAGAAGTGAGAATAGAGGAGTGTTGAAATGGTAGAATTCACAAACATTTTTTAAGAACTTTCAGGTGTGTAGTTCCGTGTGTTCCTCACGATTTTTTACTGTCACCGTAAAAGCAGTGATAATAAATTTCTAATACACATCATTTTTGTATTATCTGTGTCTGGGATTCGAACTTCGGACCCTCGATTGAGAGCCCTAGTTTCAACAGGTGGTAGAACCAATGTAGTCTCACCGGGGAAGTACCACCGCCACACCTATTTCTAGCGTGAAGCAGTTCTTGCGTTTCGGTGGAAGGATGCGGTTGCCGGCTCACTTTTATATGAGGCGCCTGTAGTCGACTTCAGATAGAACCCCTGTTCTATATGAAGTTGCTTACATATATCCATGGGCGGCAGTAACCACTTACCATCAG
>DWNE01010772.1:0-10164 GCA_018249875.1 Cecropterus toxeus
AAAGGAATCAAAAAAGTATATTTCTTTTGTCCTTGTTCTCATTGTGTGTTGGTGCGTGAGAGAATTTTTCGATTTTTCTAATTCGGTTTTGGTAATTGTCGCAAACCGGTCCGGTAAAGCGCACTGCAGTGATAACGTACCGTACAGGACGTGCGCCGCATCCCGATACCTGTCTGATTTTATTTCTGATTCCCTGCTTTGATTCTGCTGTCTAATAGCCTTCGGAAGTCGATTTCGCAACCGAAGACGTATTAAGTCAAAGGAAATCCGTAATCTTGCCAGATTTTCTTTCGGTTGATTTATCACGTTCAATGCAACCGAATGCAATGAAAGAAACAACAGTAATACAACAACAACTGCAGTTCAACCTAAATATAAACAACTCAGACATTACCGATTACTTAAGAACATAAATAGACGAGTATCGCTAAATATGAATGTTTAATAATGACTGATTTTGTTTCATTTAAATACGTTTTTTATTATTCCTAATATTACTTTTTTATTTACATTAATAGTACTCTGGTAAACCACAATTTAGTCATTTATAAACATCCTACCATAAAGATAAATTTGTTCAATGCTAATCGAATTAAAATCGAAATGTTAACGCTGTAATTTATATATTAGTTTATATTCGACCAAATCAACCTCAACTCAATCCTAACTAAATTCCAACTAATAAGCAATTACTTAGTTCTATTAAAACTTTACGCTTCCGAATCGCAATAATTCAATTATGCAGAGATCAATTCGCAACAATTACATTGAGCCTGCTAAATAATTCACTAATAACGGTCCCACTGAGGGTCAGGATACAGGATACAACGCACTTAAATGTTTTCGGGATACGCTTAAACTGCACGATCTCGCCTTTATCTTTGCGTAAGAATCTTGTTTTACATTGTATTCCCGATCCGGGTCGAGATATCTGATTAAAAATCTTCACATTTACATTCTCGAATGGTTTCGCTTCTTTGTTCAGTGGGCTTGCTCCTTTTATCGTTTACCTCTAGTGTAATAAATACTATAAAGGAGCGAAACCGTTTATAAAATAATAATGGATAGAAAAATCTAACCCATACCAAATGAAAATCCGTATCACGAGAAATTGTTGCTTGATCCAAATTTTCCTTTTAGGCATATTTTCGTCTAGTATTTGTATTGATGGTAGTAAAAGGGTGAGGTACATTCGAAAATCAAAATGAGTTATTATTTCTCAAAAAATATATCAAATTTTAATCAATTTCAATTTTTATTTCAAACAATCTATTTTCTGGGGTAAATTTTTCGAAAGATGATGTATGTGAATGGTAAGGTTAAATTTAACAATTGTTGATTTTTCTGCTCTCTTATTTGCTTTACTTAGTTATTGATAACAGATTTTTTAAAATAATTTAGAAAGCACTTCCATTCATAAACTTCTAGAGATCACAAAGCCAATGTAGGGTATCAGACCATTATAATAATCAGACCGATAACTTTTGCATCTCATTGATCACAAAAATGATAAAAAGACCGGACTGCCTGCTTGTATGCTCCTTCTATATTATAAAAATAGAAAATCAATAAAAACAAGCAGCCATATTAAATGCAATACGGTTATAGGCTGAAAATGTACCCCGCAGAATAATTCGATTGGTCGGACGCAGCACCACTAATACAATTTTAAAGTCACGTGCTAAACTGAAGATCCGCGGCCAAATGAAATCGCCGCCCTGCTCTGAATTCTGCCGGCGTCTTGTACTGTCCACCGTTTCAACAAATTTAATTATCTCGCTAATATAATCTACTTGTACCTTCCTAGCTTAGCAGCAATGAAAAGTTTTGCCTTCTTTACTAATTAAATCATTAGTAAGTCCGTAAAATATTTCACTACTTACTCAATTTTATGGCTTTTGCAAATGAGCGTTTCAGTGTTATCTCCGCCCATGTCATAGGTGTACTTATATTCTAATATTTGCACGGATACCATCAGTTTAAAAGTCTCATAAATAAATATTTAAAATAATGCAGTAATATTATAAATTCCAACCTCACACGCCGAAGGTTATAAAAAAGATACAGTTGAACGTGAATTTTAGCAATTCCTATACTAAATATCTTTTAAACATTCAATAGTTGGTTTACTATAGTTTTAAAGGTTAAAATGTCCTGGTAAGCTTTGGTATGTACGCGGTATCCTTTAACCGGAACGTCTAACACGATCAAGATCATAAATTTTAAAATAAAACAAGTTTTCTTTCGCTACGAAAGTCGTATCGGGTTCTCGGCTTCAGTTAATTACCTCCTTATAAAAGACATTCTGTCCATGGCAGCACTTTTAACAGTACAAATATCCTTAAAATTTAATCGTTTTCCGCCAAGATTTTTCCATGAAAAGTTTTCCACTTGAAACTTTGCCACTTCGCCGAAGCCAAGTCGCGTTTAACAAAGCTTTTTCATACTTACATTTTTATATCAGGAATGGAACGTCACGCTCGGTTTCATCGCCGCTCGTCCGCCCGACCGCGAAAAGAACGCATATAGACCGGTAATAGGTGGCGCCTTAGTCGATATTCGAGTCACGTTTAGAATTCCTTATATTTCATCTTTTTATACGGCCCCGAAAAATGTCATCGAATACGCATTTTCGTGTAATCCTCGCAAGTCTCAGCTTCGACGCCTCGGGTGTACGAACTTCGTGTCACACCGTTCCGTGCGCTACACCCCGCGGCTGTTTTGTATGCGGCACATCGTTGTCTTCATTTAAATAACGATCATATTTTTATAACTATTCTGAACTAATAAAACACGTCAACATAACGGCATTATAGTACTATGTCTGTGGATTCGTGTATTTTTTCACTTTGAAGTATAGCTAACCGATGGACAGACGGACAGTTATTTGGACATTAAAAGGTTAACACTACATTAAATTATCAAAGAAGTTAATTTGACTCAAAATTAGGACGGTAAAACCAGTTTATAGTTTACAGCGCACAAACTTAAGTAATATAAGCGAAAACGCGCTCGTACTTTCTCCAGAAAAGTGCAAACATGTTGTACTTACACTTCAATAAAACTTCCAAGTATGTCGGTGATACCGAAAATATAAAATCTCAAAGAAGTGTTTTGCGGAGAAACTTTTAATTGCTTACGAAATACACGAGCATTTTGCTAACGTAGACAGAGCAGAGCGCGTGTTAGGATTTAGGAGCGAATCCAGCTCCTTATCGGAACAAGTCGGAACATGCACCTTGCACTGAGCGTCGAAAGTTTCCGACAACAGGCAACTAGTTTGGAAGCTTGGAAACTCCATCAGATACGTGAGCGCGAAGCGATTACCTGAAGCTACTGGACATACTACAAGCTTGACATGTATTAGGTGCGCTAGCATACTCCCCGTTCTGAAATTAGCTCAGAATTTTCACTTTGTTCTACAAAGTACTTAATACGTGGCTTGCGTTGTTAAACTGTTTATGGTATCCAAGCGTTTACGTGACTGCGTCAGACGGAGGGTAATGTTTTTCGAGCGCATGTATGTATGTCCATTTCTTTGGCACGCGCTACAGCCCAAACGGCTTGACGGATTGTGACGTATGACATATCATTAGAATCGTCTCAGTTTGCATAGTGACATAGGTTATATAATTTATAAAAATGGCGCCTGGATATCGAGGAAAAATGGGGGGGAGGGACGATATTTTTTCCTATTACGACATATGAGTATCAAACGAAAACTAGTAAATAGACCTTTCTAAAAATATCTATATTGTAATACTTTTACTTCACTATTTTGACGAAAACTCATATAAGCGTTAAATTAAGTCATGAACAAAAATTTCGTTTTAAGCAGTCGGGTATTTTGTTTTAATGTTTTTAACGATATTACTAGTTTCAATATATCATCCAGATACTATGTATTATGATTTGATTTTAAATCTATGTATTCAGTTAGGATGAAGTAACTATTGTATTTACTAACGTACGTTCTCAAATGTGTCACAAAATAAGCAGAAAGACATATTTATATAAGTATATGTATTGTATTAAAATGTATTTATTTTGTCTCAGCTAGTTGACAACCTTAACAAATTCAGTATTCATTAAATTCGTTATCGTCGCTTCGTTAAAGCAAGATCAATAACAGAATGTCTGTAAAATAAACAGTAAAATATAATAAGGTACAGAATTTCATTCAATACCAAGGGCTCAACGTTGTTTACGCGACAACAGATATAATGAATTCGATATTGTCTTGGCTAAGCTGGCAATTCCCGCCGTTTATCGACGAAGTGTCGAGCGCCGCGACGCTACGGCAGCGATATTTCAACGCATAGCGTGTCGTGTGGGCACTAACTAGCGAACACAGCTGGAGTTGCGGTGCAGTGACAATGTTTGGATGCCGCATCCTTGGGGCGCCCGGGCCGTGCGTCGCATCCGCAATGAGCCCGCCTCGTTGCCCGCCGGACACCGTCCCGACACTGCCCGACATCGCCCGCTCGCCCGTTCCACTCTAATTTATAGCAACGGTTAATTACGTACAAGAATCTGACTTAGCCGCCCCGACAACAAAGGGCTATACTACTGATCAATCAATCCTTATAAGCTGCAAAACGTATGCATCAATTGTATATACTGTTCGTATAAGGCATTGTTTAATTACACAGAAAATAGCAGCACCGAACATTCCCAACTATAACTTTCCAACGTAAATCATAACTTTAAATTCGGCGTGCCGAAGTGTATCAAAACTTATTCTCTGACTGTGATTAAATTAATTAAATGTTGTCATTTTAGAATATTTATCTAATTTTGTCGTGTCGGTTCTTCTTTGGAGTAATAACTAATTAATATGCGTAATGTGTATCGAGCGAATAGTAGCAAAAGTTATATTATTTACGAGACTTTGGCTAAGACTTGATATTCATAAAGCGCATTTAATTATTATGTTAACGAACCTGCTTTTGAATAAAATATTAGACGCGGACTGTCAAAGAGAATCAACATCAACTCTTCATTATTGTGGAATGAAAACTGCGGAAAGGTGAGATTGGAAAAGTTGTTTAATTCTGGATTACGCGCAGAGAAACGCAAACATTTATGAACATAAAAGATGCATTCATTTATTCAGGGGAAAGTTGTAAAATACAGACGAATGTTTTCTTTTATCACGGGCTGAGTCCCTGGGAGGTGTTTTCGCTGCTAAATTATGCACAAATCAATTCCTTTCCCCGGACTAGGACCTCGTGTTGTGGGCCGATAAATAAATAATACATCTGTAATTGTAACCGAGTCTGGACTGCTGGAAGTGTACTTGGGCTGAATTTAACTGGCTATTTTATTTTATATTCGTAATTTAAATAGAATATTTACGTACCAAGTTTTTATCGGATTACTTTTTCCACAGATAACTTCATTTTATTTAAAATAAATTAAATGTTTAATATCAACATAAAATAAAAAGCTTAAGTTAAAATGTTCAAAAACTATTCCAATTGATGAATCTGTAGAAAAGTTATTTTGTTTTCGTCAAGTTACATCCTTTGTTTAAAGTTCAATATTTATAACTTTCGCTTTATCTTAGACCAGCAGTTACTATACAGTTTGTCTTAGACCAATAGCTTCCGACATAGTTGCTGGTATTACTCTAGAATCTCTAGATTGTATTTGCAACAAGGTTGGTAGTTGTTGAACTTTCCTTAACCTCCTTTTGAGGTTATTTACATTTATATTATTATTTATTTATATTATTACATTTATTTACAGCAAACGAGGATATAGTCCACCTGATGGCAAGTGGTCACTACCGCGCCGAACAGAAGTTTTGAAGTTCAGAGATTCATTGCTAATCCTAAGAACTAATATGACCACAATATATAAGAGTGAGCCAGCAACACACCCTACCACCAAACCGCAAGATTACCTTGCGGTTTTGTGGTTTCATGGTAGAAATAGGTGAAGAAGTTCTCCGGTCGGAAGATACGCGTTTTACCACCACGTAACTTAGCATACTAGCAACTCAGCGTAGCGATGCCTAATCACACAGATGCTTTTGAATCAAGATAAATGTAAAACCTGCACGATTTACTCTAACTATTACTAATAAGCAATAACTAACAAATAGTGATGATTGCGTCATGAGAAAAAAAAACGCATGGTCGTTTAATTTTCATAATGGTGTAATGTATATTTGTCTCACGTTTCAAGTACAATAGTTACGTTTTACCAAGAAAATGTATTGGAAAGAATTCCCATATTTCATCCGCCGCACGCATGTTTATTAAAATAAGTAGACGAAAAATATTTCGTTTGTACAAAAGAATATTTAGGTATTTATTACACTACTTGATATTATATTACTTTGTAAAGCAACCAATTATATTATTATTATTTATTATTATTATTATTATATTCTTATATTATTTATATATGAACCATTATATTTTCACCCCATCTAAGTTCCCTTCTAAAGACTACATTGGAATACCATGTGATGTGTGTGTTATACAAAAACGTACACTTAAGGAATTAGCCATGAGTTTAAATTGTAATAATAATAAAAAACGCTTTCAACATTCATAGCTATATGAGTGTTATTTTAGTTTCAAATCAGATGTTATCTTTTAAATATCAGTCAAATGTCATTAGTTTTTAAACGCATGTGAAACCGCACGGTACAGCTAGTGTTGATTAAATGAGATATGAATTCCAATTTGAAAATGGCGTTTTCGCAGTCAAACCACAAATATCCATTGCTTAACCTGTTAAACATAAACCTTGAATTTCTTTTTCATTGAAGTCGAATGATAAATTACACGATACGGCTT
Organism: Cecropterus toxeus; assembly: GCA_018249875.1. Classification (NCBI taxonomy): domain Eukaryota; kingdom Metazoa; phylum Arthropoda; class Insecta; order Lepidoptera; family Hesperiidae; genus Cecropterus; species Cecropterus toxeus. The sequence goes on from DWNE01010772.1 coordinate 6,813, forward strand.
GTTATTCTGATTTAAAGCCTTAACGGAAATATAAAAAACCTCGCATGAGTCGCTTCGGAATGATTTATAATCCCTACATATGAAATGGTAGGAAAATAATAGTTCATATTTATTGTGTCACAGTTGAGCGGGGTTGCCTTTCAAGCTTTAAAATAATACGAATATGCTATTTTAATTACTGCAAAATATTTTATTGGTTGGAACTCCAAAGCGATGGTACGGCATATACTATATCTTTGAAGTTTTAAATAAGGCTCTCTAAGAATCAATCCAAATCTAATCGTTTAAAAACATTAAGCTCTGCATTCCTGTACGACGCATTTATTTTCAAAAAAACGTCGAGAGGATTTTATTAGTTGCAAATTCAATGGCCACTGCTGGGCTGAGGACTTTTTACTAACTAATCTGTGCTGATTTTTTACAATAATAAAGTGCACAAGAACAGCATGTAGGTAATTGGTATGATTTTTTTAGTTAAATTTGCTAAAAGCCTGCTTCAAGTTGTGAGTGATGTAATACTGCCTATTATGCATGTCTGCATAAAAATTAAGTAAGGTTATTAATTTATGCATCATTTCAGCGATATATCTATGTATTTTATATGCATGTAGGTTTGTTGCTTTTGATGACAACGTTAACACCTCTATTGTATGTTCTTTACCACTTGCCTATTAAAAATATTGCCTATTTAAAAATAGTTGCTACTAGCTTTTTCCTATGGCTACGCCTGCTTGGGTCGTGTTCTTCGGTTAAAAGTATCCTGTATATTAATCCAGGTCATAAACTACCTGTGTGAAAAAAATACCCAAAACCAATCAGTAATTTTTACGTAAAAAAAGTACCTAACACACATAATCTTCACAAACTTTTGCATTTACAATATAAGTAAGAAGCAAAATTTATATAGTTTAAACGTTTGGTTTTGTTCTATAACCTTTATTGATTTAAAATAAAGTGAATAATAGAAGGGTATGCTAACCGAAATTTTGAAATTTACGCTTAGGGACAGGAAACTCGGAGTCCAGTTCGCAACAAAATGCTTCCTGAAACGGAAACCCAACGAATGCGTGGAATGTTGCGGAAAACCCTAATTGAACCTTAATGATTCTTATTGAACTTACGTTATTTGTTTACTTGCACATATTTATCAAATTTTTATTGAATTTCACTTTTACCATTTCGCATGAGTAATCTTGATTTTTTTTATCAGATAAAAATAAAAAAAACTGAAGTCAATCACAGATGCGTTGCTACTGCCGAGGACTGAGATGGTCGCTTCATGTATAAGTGAGCCGGCAATCACACCCTTCCACCGAAGAGCAAGAACTATTTCACGCTAGAAATAGGTGTGGCGGTGATACCTCCCCGGGCGAACTACAATGGTTCTACTTGGAAGTATTAAATTGGGGTTATTTTATATTAAATATATATGTACTCATTATTTAAAGAAAACTTGCCTAAATATTTCATTACTTTAAATTCCTATTTCAAATAGACTCGCTCTATTCAACCTCCAACCCAACTTCGTATTTAAGTATTATTTAATTTAGATGGTGACTTTGCTATATCAGTGTTCGGTGACGGACCGAAGTCAGATCTTGGAAATCTTTAATGGTTAGCAGACAGTAATTGCTACGGTCATTTTAAAGGTTTCAGTCAATAGAGTTGTATTAAAACTTCTAAGAGCTGTTATTAATTTCAGGGTTTGTTAATTCGATTCAAAGTAATAAAAAACGATGATCCGTATTTTTAGCTTTGTAATTTTTTCGCGAAAAAGTCCACTATTTAGTCCATTACCAAAGTCCAAGAGCAAAAGTTGTTTTTGCAAAATTTAATTTATTAAGAAAATTGTAATGGGACTATTTCTGAATATCCTGCGCGGAACGTATCACAGGGTATCTCTACATATCGACATCGGGATTTCGTTATTGATAGCGCCTCACGGCACCGTTCACACGGCTTGTAACGCGATAGGAATCAGAGTCAAAGGTGTTTAGAGCACAATATTAGATATCAATCCAATAATAATGATGTATTTACCTGGTAACACCGATCTAAAATTCATAGGACGCGTGATTTCAAATAATCTGTATGTATTCTAAAATCACCGCAATTTGCATTGCATTTAATGGATGTATTCTAGCACCGATTATAATTGGTCCTAGAATTTTATTTTCATTATATAATAATAGTTTTGCAAGTTGGATAAGAGCAGAGGGAGATCTAAGAAAAAATGGTCTAACGATCTGGTCACATACTCAAAAGATGGGCAGATCCTGGCGTAGAATAGAGTGGAGTGGAACCATTTGTGGTAGACCTTAGCCCAGCAATTAATAAAAAATCTGATAAGACTTTTTACAATATTATCATTTTTATAAATAATTTAATTTAAATAGCAAACGAGTATAGTATGTAGGTACACCTGGTGGCAAGTGATCACTGCCTCCAATAGACACGTGTAACTAACTCTAAATAGAACAAGAACTACCGGTTCTACCTAAAGCTGATTACAAATGAAATGCCACTAATGGGTTATAAGAAGCTCACCTAATGTATGGGTCTACCGACATCAACACCCTCCCACTAAAAGGCAACACTGCTTCAATCTAGAAATAAATCGTGGTATTTCCCTGTTTGATTCTGCCTCTTTTTTAATACTAAAGTAACAAAATTGTTACCTTATTTTTTTAGGTGTAACATTCATAAATATTTTGTATTTTTACTGCCAAATATGTAATTAAACCATGTCACGGGCAGTCTTCAAACTTTTTTATATATACTACAATACCACCTTAGTTACCACAAACAATGAATTATTTGTTTATTGACAACAATAGTTCCAGCGTATCAGAATTTGTTTGAATTTCCGGATTACAGGAAAAGTGACGTGAGCGCCGGTGCCAATATCGCAATCCAATCAACGTCGCGTGATTGACGGCCGCAGTGTCTGAAAATAACACGTGTTCCGAAATAAAAATATATGCACACTTACTACACGGTATACGTTTCACTAAAAGTAAACTGTTTGAAACGATTTAATAAAAATGTTTGTAGGTATGAAATTGAGCGCTTGTAAAAAAAAATAATTCCATTCATTTGTTTCCAATCATATAATTATATGGATATAACTTACTTAAATTAATTAGTTTTCTTGTTTTAGTACTGTTTAACATCGTAATAATTTCGCAATTAATGAAATATGTTAAATTATATGTATTAGTATTGCCAGCCGAGTAACAAAAATCCACATCGTGATGAAAATTTTCTATTTAATAAATTTGTCAGGTGGTAGAACCAATGTAGTTCGACCGGGGAAGTACCACCGCCACACCTATTTCTAGCGTGAAGCAGT
>DWNE01010773.1:0-10162 GCA_018249875.1 Cecropterus toxeus
AACTTCTAATATTTTTTATTTTTGTCATTTTATGAAATTGAAGTAGCAAATATGATTCATCTGATGGTAAGTGGTCACTGCCGTCCATGGACATCTGTTATCGACTTTGGATAGGACAGAGTTTCTATCTAAAGCCAATTACATATTCGATACTGTCTGTTTATTAGATTTAGTTTGATTTTTATTTGATTTAAAGTTTCGAAAAAATAAAGTACCTATAGCAGATTTTTTCAGTCGTTTCTTGCTGTTGGCTAAAAATTGCAATAGGTTGTAAGCTTAAATAGAAAATGGAATGTTGAACAATGTCTTATGGCAATGTCTAGTGTATTGCTAGATAAGTATAAGCTTCTCCTCCTGTAATGTTGTTGAGTCAGAATTTTGTTTTCCTCCTAACTTAACACAAAGACTTACTCTTGCATATACTCAAGCTTTCTAAAGGAAGGGTAGTTTTAATTATATATAAATGTACCTTCTTGGTACCTTAATTGAAATCCTACGTCTCCTGCTAAACATATAAACATGACGAACAAATTGACAATAGAAACAACGCGGTCAGCAAACTAAGTAACAATAACACAAGAGAAGAAAATATAACGTTCGCTATTACGTTGGCATGCGTTGCGCAACTACCAACGGTAAGGCATCTTACGCCCAACTGTACTTACAATGTCAGCTAATTCTTAGTTTCATACGCCTCTTACAAAACTCTAGCGTAGATTTCGTGCTGATTACCAGTTCCGGAGATTATCGTTATACCGCATCGAACTATTTACTAACTAGGTCGGCTAGTAACATATTTTAATGTAGTAACAAATTTTACATTTGCTTTCGTTTATCTCCAGAAAAAGAGGCGATGAGGTGTACTTTTTGTGACTTTATCAAATATTACAACTATTAATGATCAAATATTATACGATATGATACAGATTTTGGCCAGTTATTATTTCAGTTCTTAAACGGTAAAAATGACTTAAATAGACAGGCATTCTAGATTTTATCTTGAAATTGTCATTCCAATATTCCTTATCCTAATACATAATATATGATACCGAGCGAATTTCGAATGACCCTTCTTTAAAGGACAATGCTGCAATATGAATTTCATATCACAGTTTGAAGGTTCTCCGCAGGAAAGGTCGTGTATACTGGGCGCTATAAAGATAAAATTGACATCTGTCATAAATACATACTACCGTCCTCATGAATAAAATAGTATAACTTGTGCTTAATAATTTGATGGAAATTTATTTTGTCCCTAAAATTAGTAGATCCACCCAGAGCACTATAACACTGAGATTGAACAGCAAAATCAAAACGATTTTTAAATCAAGCTCTAAAATATTAATTTTATTGTGATACGAGTATATTTTACTCCACGTAGTTAAAGCATTTCTTGCATTTCGGTAGCAGGGTATGGTTCCTGGCTCACTTTTATATAACGCAACCATCTTATCTCCAGGATTGGCAACGCACCTGAGATTGGCCTCAGATAAAGCCTCTGTTCTATATGAAGTTGCTTACAGATGTCACGTGCAAGGAGGACATTAACATTTACTGCATGCTCGTTTGCTATTTCAATGTTTTATCCTTATCCACAGACAAAACCTGAACTCGGACTTCACGGATAGTGCGCTCGGCAGCACCGACAAGAGTCCGCTGCCATACGGCAACTTTCAGCTACGAGACACAACCGTGCAGTCGATATTATCTCATCCGAGATATGGACCTAAGTAAGAATTCCAAAGTAATAACTCGTGCTGCAAAAACATCCGGCCAGTACACTAAAAGGAATTACCTTGTTCATTTTGGGAGGAGGCCCATCTATAGAAGCAATAACAGGGTTAATAAAAACGATGGTGACAAAGACATAAACGATTTCATTAAATTTTAGGTACAAGTCATCAAATCTTGGAATGGGAATCCAATATAACTAATCAAACATGAATTCACTACATATATTTAGATAAGTTATAGACATATACATTTGTATTTAAAAAACTAACCTCAAAAGTAATTTAAATTGATTTTTCCTGAACATTAACGCATTTAATTTATTTGGCACAGGAAATATTGACGGCCGCAATTTTAAAAACTAGATGACCTTTTTAATAAATCTTAAAAACTGCTGTTGTTTTTTGTTTAAAACTAAGTACAATACCACCTAATTATATTTTACCAGGTCAGCCCTCGGTTCGAATATGTACACCTATCTTAAATTCGGACTACCTCGAGTTTTCCCACCGAATCATAATGGCTCGCAAAGATCTGGAACGCCTAAGCCGAAAACATCAATTGGAAGCGGTATGAAATCTGTGCCAAGGTATGTAATTTATTCACGACCTTATGTATTAACTTGTTTATATATTTTGAGGTATATTTATCACCTTTTGTTTTAGGATTCAGAGGCAAAGTCGAGGTATTCGTGAAACCTCATCAGGGTATGACAGTTCAGACAACGAAACCACAACTAACTATAAATATAGTCGCAAATATCGTTCAGATCCGGACTTTAGGATGCAGAATTTACATCCATCTTATCAGGTAATTTTATAGAAACCTATTACCTGCGCGTAAAAGATATTCGGCTCAGAGGACCAAAATTATTTATATTTAGTTATTATCTTGCTGCCTTATCATTTAATGTTTTTTTTTTATAATTCTACTCATTATCTGACGTTTACCATCAATGAATAAAGACGTATTACATTTTTTTCCTATGCAATAGGGTTTTACATAAACACTTAAAAAAATTTGAAAAAGGCCCATTGATTTTCTTTCTGGACTTTTTAGGGTTGAATTCTAATCCTACAGTTAAATAAGAATAAGTCATAAGAAAAAAAATAACGGATACTTTTGAAACTACATTTCATTAATGTACCTAACTTCTACTTTCTCTAAAACTCCAGCACGGTACCGGAGTACCAGTAGTAGCGATGCAGCAAGCAGGCATCCGCGGCGAGCACTGGACGAGCTCGCGGAACAAGTCAGTGAGCGAGGCCAACCTGCTCGGCATGGACGCCAGGCCGCACCGCTCCTACCGGCGGAACAGCGTCGCTGACTTCGTACCCGACAACGATCATCAAAGGTAGCTATTATTCAAATTTCATTTATTGCTGTTATTTTAGAAGTTGTTTATAGGAGTCAACGAGAGACTGAGATTGGGCAGAGTTAACTTTATTTAGGTGATTTCATGTAGCACAATTATATCAGTAAAACAACGATATATGAATCGTATAGATGACCCATACCAAGATCATTTAATAACAAGAGAGTAAGCAAAAAAATTGTCAAGCATCGCAGCAGAGGATTGCTCAGCAAAATCGATTAAGTTATGACTATGATTGACTATATTCAATTTAGCTCCTGCTGTCGTCTCTGCAGTAATCACTAATCATGAAATACAGCAATCAACTGTTGTGACAACTTTGGCAAAAAGCCACAATTGGCGAGGCTTAACTATTCAGCTGGAGTGACGTCAAATCGTCGACTGAAACAATGTCATTAAAACAATAAAAAATTGACACAAAACCATTTTACCATAACATAACATAAAGGATAAAACGTGTTCCAGCTATCTAATGCCATCGTCTCACCTGGGCGGTCGCATGTCGAAAGCCGGAAGCCACATGTCCTTGGCACAGTCCAGGAAGCACTCCACACTACGGCCTGGTGACCATTTGGACGGCTACACACATTCAGCGTATATTTATCCTAATTATTATGTGAGTATATCATTACCGGCATTTTTAAGGATTTACATGATGTTCCTCAAGATCGTACAGCGTAATGTACAGATATAATAAAATGGTTTAATCCTAAAATTGTTTTCAAATTTGGAGAACACATTTATATCATCAGATAACCTTATTGATTTACATGATTGTTTGATTACATTATATGGAACTTTGCGTTTTAATGTATAACAAATAGTAATAACAATTGTATGGCTAAATACTATGAGTTATTGTATAAAATTGTTTTTAACCGTTGTAGGTTAACAATTTAGAAATAACATCACCAGAAAACAAATCCACGCTGCTAGTGTCTGGGCTAAGTTTTGAGGTGAAATCTGGAGAGATCTTGGCAGTACTAGCGACTTCGCAGCATGAAGCCACTGGTCTCCTGGATGTTTTGGCAGGAACGAGGAAGGTAATGATGAAATAGGAATTCGGATATTCCATCGAAAAAAAAATGTAGTTACACGACTAGTGGATTCATGGCGTAAAATTCAAGACCTAATGTTATTTTTATATTTAACATAAACTTTGGGAATTGATCAAATTATACATTTATTCAAGTTGTACATAAGTTTCTCTGATAAATAAATCGCTTCTTTCTTATATTTATCGATTTATAGTAATATCAGATTTTTTCTTCATCAGAAACTTTCTGGAGACATAGTGCTAAACGGGCAGCCAGTAGCATCTTCAACTCTAAGAAAGATAGCGGCCTATGTTCGTAAAGATACGTCACTATGTCCAGCCATGACGGTGGAACACACACTTAGATTCCACGCCTCGTTGCGAAGGCCGAGGAACAATCACAATCAAATCAAGATGGACGATAGAGATCGAGTAAGTTCGTCTTAGGACTTCTTAGTAGTATCTTACTTATTATCTGCCTTTTGGTATTGAGACTTGTTAGTGAGAGGATTACATTGTTCGTAGAATATTATACCGACAACCAAATTTAATTGTCTTCATGATTTGAAATGGACGTTCAAAAATTCGAATAACTTTAGTTTTAATGGTACCTGTGTCCCAAATATTGTAAAATGAAAGAAAATTTTGAAAACTCTTCGAATCAATAACTTAAATACTTTCTTTACGTTAAACATGCTATTATTTTTCAGATAAACCTTTTAATAGAAGAATTAGGTCTAGAACAAGTTCGAGACACGAATGTCGGTCGACTAACTCGCTCAGAGATTCGCCGGTTGAACGTAGCGTGTCAATTGCTACTCGATATGGCGATTCTGATCCTTGACCAGCCGACTAAGGAAATGGATATATTCGACACGTTTTTCTTAGTGGAATATCTGAGGAACTGGGCTAGTACTGGTCGGGTTGTGATAATGTCGTTGCACCCACCGACGTATGAGATATTTGCGATGCTGACGAAGGTAAACATTTACATGTTCCCGTTATTAATTCGTGTACAAGTAGTTCTATAGTCTAGTAGTTCTATATAATTACAAGATTGCTTATGTTTGAATAGTCTTTTCTGTTTATTAAAATTCATCTAGTTTGAAGGACAAACTTTTGTTATAAATATTTTTTCTACGGTTTAAATAGCAAAATGAGCATGCAGTCCACCTGATAATATGTGGTGACTGCCGCCCGTTGATATCTGTAACGAAATTCATGTAAAATAGGGGTTCTATCTGAAGTCAGTCACAGATGAATTTCCATTCCCGAGGATTACGACGGCCAACCTTTTATAAAAGAGAGCCGGCAATAACAACCTTTCTCCGAAATCCAAGAACTGCTTCTTAGTAGAACTATACTCGTTCTACCACCCTTCAAATTACATTTTTGGGGAATATATGTTAATTCTATTATTGTTTTTTTTTTCAGGTAGTATTAATATCAGCAGGTAGAACAATGTTTAGCGGTTATAGAAGAGACATGTTGCCATATTTTGCTTCAATAGATTACCCTTGCCCTGCTTTCAAGAATCCTTCTGATTATTACCGTAAGTTGGATAAAATTTAACGCTAACTTGAGATAAATACTTTCCTTACTAATCGAAAAATTATTATGTATCGGAAAGTATATTAAAAAAAAATTGCGGTTGATCAGTTAACTTAGTCTTTTTTTTTTAAATCCGTCTAAATGTAGCCGTCATCAATTTTTTTTATGAAAATATTTTTTCTTTGGTTGATCAGTTAAATATTACCTAACTGTTATTGTTTTGTAATTCACATTCTTCCATAAGCACTATGAATCTAGAAAAATAATCAAAGTTTTCAAAGGTAAGCCAGACTGAAGAAGAAAGACTGAAGAAGTGTTAATAAAATATTTTCCCCAGTGGACCTGGTAACACTTGATGACCTATCAGCGGCCGCGATGCTGGAGTCGTCAGGCCGTATCGAAGCCCTAGCAGGTGTATTCGCAGGTGCTCTGGCCCCGCCCGAGCCTCCGCCCCCCGCGCCGCTGCCCTCCCCTCGTGCGGCACCTTCACCCATACGCCAGGCAGTAGCCCTATTACAGTTAGTATATTTGACACTCATATCATACCTTTTTTATTACATTGAACAGGGGTACTAGTTGCAGTACAATCACATATGCGTTACTATACCCTAAGACTAAGTACCAGGTACCAGTTTGCCAGGTGGTAGAACCAATGTAGTTCGATCGGGGAAGTACCACCGCCACACCTATTACTAGCGTGAAGCAGTTCTTGTGTTTCGGTGGAAGGTTGTGGTTGCCGGCTCACTTTTATATGAGGCGACCATCTCAGACCTCGGGAGTAGCAACGAATCTGTGATAGAATTCATAGAGAACCCCTGTTCTATATGATGTTGCTTACAAATGTCCATGGGCGGCAGTAACCACTTAAGATCAGGTGGGCTGCTTGCTCGTCTACTACTACATATTTATAAAAAAAAGAAGTGAGCCGACAACCACACTTTTTCACCAAAGCAATCTTCACTCTAGAAATAGGTGTGTAATCCTCAAGTACACTTGTACCTTCATACCTTATTATTATTCTTTCCTTCACTTGCCAATTATTATCGTTATCATTCATATACTTCCATTTGCTGATGTTCCCAGCACTTGAAACTTCACGATTATTATTCTTACCTGCAGTTCCATCTTTACATTATGTCATTATTATCTGCACTCATCTTCACAATTATTTATCTATTTCCTTTTTGAAACACCTTAAAGTATGGTAAGTACAGAGTATGCCATTAGGCATTAACCTAATGGCGTTCTCTGCCAGTCAACCCAGTCAAATTATCACACTTCATACTCTCTCCTGTGAATACCCCATGCCACTCTTGTTTTCTCTTTTTTTTAATGTAGTACTTAAAATGTTAATGTAGATCACAAATATTATCAACTTTTGTTTCAGAAAAAGCCTTCTGTATACCCAAATGACAACGCTATCGAATGTAATTACACGTGTCTTGTTGGCCGCTTTCATGTCGCTCATCACTGGTACCATCTTCTGGGATCTGCCAGCAACGGACGCCAAGGTAACTTAACTTACTTTTTTCATAATTTTGGATCTTGTTTTCAATAGACCGCCTGCAATAGCGGAATAAGGATTATTACGGTGGCAAGAAAAAGCTTATTCAGTGGCAAATCGTCGATATGGTTTTCGGTTAACTTTTATTATAAATGGAATAGTCGAATGACTGATTGATAAAATTGGCATAATACGGAACCTAAAAGATAATATGAATAAAAAATAAACACACAACGAACGGAGTCGTTTAATGACATTTATCTATGTGATACTTTACTATGAACCCTGACTCACACACAATTAAAATTCTTCCATTTAAATCATGTCTCCACAGTTAACCCAGAACGACCGCATCGGGTTCCACTATAGCGTGATGTGTCTGACTGCGTGGCCTATACTCCTGTGGCTCAGTATTCGCGAAGCCAGTGCATTACGGCCGCACGTGGAACGGGATATAGCCGTCGGTCTGTACTCACGTACCGTGTTCCTGCTCTTCGATGTAAGTACACATTACTAGTTTATTACCTTTTATTATTTACCAATAATAGTACCCTATGTAATTATGTATATGATCTTAATTATAATTCTATGAACTAAATGCGATATGAACGACGACAATTCATAGGCCAATGCTAGATGGTGCAATTGGTACAGTTGCACCATCTAAGTACAATTTCTTGAATCAGGGCACAATAAGCGAAAATTCTGGTCCATATAATTCTAACATAACACGGTATGATGTTAATTTTTCAAATACTTACAAGAAATATTTGTAAGCTAGTGGATACTAGCTTTACCTATTATATTTTCCACATAATAACAAATCTAAAGAACTGTATTTTCTGGACAATACAGAACAGCACAAGCTTTAGACAGTGTAGCTTTTACTCAACATCAAGTCCTACTCCTTGTCATGTGTTAATATTTTTTTAGTTTGCGTATATTTATACAAATATTACCTCTATTACATTCCAGCAATTCTTGGAGCTATGGTCTGCAGCTCTAACGTGGCTGGCGTACCTGGTACCAAGCTACGCCATGAGCGGCTTGTACGCTCAATCATCCACCTTCGATGGCTTCTATATATATTTAGGTATTTTATCGTCCTCATGTATAATACTCGATTATATATTTCTTTGATTGTATATACTTTGAGAATTTCGTCAAGATCAGACTTCTTCAGCACTACAAAAAATTCCTGGGTAATAACAAAAATATCTACCCACATACTCATGCACCTGGGATGTGTATCGGAGATGTAAAAATACATATTTTCAGGAATTATTGTTAAAAATAGATAATACAATTTGTCAATGCCGTGTTATCCTTCATTATTCCCATAAATCATACATGATCAGCAAGTCCACTGCTGGATAAAAGCCTCAGCCCAGACGCGTCACTGAGCCCGATCTTCAGCTCTCATTCAATTACTTTATAAATTACGCACATATAGAAAAATGAATAATTTTATTATGCTTACAAACAACACTTTCAGGGTACATGTTGCTCTACCTCATCAGCATACAAATGCTCTGCCGGGCGTCTATATTCATGGTACCGATGGAGAAGACAGCCGCTTCTCTCTCCGGGTTTTGTCTCCTGCTCAGTTGTATGGTGAATGGGGTGATGTTACACCAGCAAGACTTGCCGTGGTATACACGTTGGCTGGAATACGTGTCTCCGTCCCGCTGGACCATAGTCGAGATCCTGCAGAGAGAACTCGACGAAACCGCCTTAAAAAGCAGCATTAGTAAAGAAATTAGGTGCACTAATAAACAGGTCAGTTGGTTGGCTAATTTGACATTCAATTTCTAAGCTTCTATATGTTTATGCAGTATCAAATGATGTGCAATAATAATTTAGAAATCTTGAAAATTTACGTTTTCTAAATTTATTTATTGGAAACACCAAATAAACGTTGGAATAATTAAGAAACAACTATGAAAGGACCCTGCAGGAAGAGTTTTACACAATTAGAAAGAATTCTACAGATACAATTCTACGACATATTTTCGATTCTAACCTCACCGAACATAACTGCCTCTATAGAATAATTCCTATCTAAACAGGTTATCGAACTATCGTTATTATACATATAATGATACTTCCCTTATCATTTTCCTTATACATACCTGAAACCGTTTATTTTTTACAGAGACCCCATCTAGACATAATAGTGCAATCGCCGTGCCCTCCCCCCAACGGAACCCAGGTCCTCTCTAACTACGAGTACCTCCGAGGCAATCACATCTGGGAGTGGAACCATGAAAGCTTCCTTATCGCTTTAGCGGTGTTCTACGCGGTGTTTGCTCTTATAGCGCTAATTACTTTTGTACTCGACTGTACTAAGTACGCTAAAAGCAAGGACAGGGCCTCTGTAAAGGGTCATAAGATTACAGTGAACACGCCTTAAGCTTGGACAATCCTAAGCGTGGCGTTTGGTGCTAAATAATATCACAAGGATTTGAGGTAAATTTGACCTGTTGGAGAATGTACATAGAAAGGAAAAATATTGATGTGTGTTGGATAAAAGTTACTAGACTTAACTTATGAATTTTTTTGGCTGATCTTCAGTTCACATTAAATATGATGAAAATCAGATATATACGTTTCGAATTGAAAAAAGATTTGTAATATTTTGTGTATTTTTTACAAAATATTTCAATAAGTGAAATAAATACAGGATTTAAATTATTTCAATCATTCAATCAATATATATCGTGTATTAGAATAATAAAGGTGCATACTAGAATAAGTAAAACAATTAATACTATTATGTGAATGTACAAAATGTAGTTGTTAATGATAATTATATTTAATTTACTATTTCTATGAAGGCTGGCTATTTTAATGTCTTCCGTCCATAAAAAGCATGAGTACAGTAATATTATTATTACGTGTTATTAATACTTTAGCTATTAATTTATTATTAAAATCTAACTTAACACCACAATATTAAGAAGTT
>DWNE01010774.1:0-10160 GCA_018249875.1 Cecropterus toxeus
CGGTACTACAGGGACAACCGGTTAGATACCTAATGCAGTTAAAAAAATTGTGTCTATGGTGATATCGTCTATCTAATTTAACCCGACTCACTTTTATAAGAGGCGACCATCTCAGTCCTCGGGAGTAGCAACGCATCTGTGATCGACGCCAGATAGAACTCCTGTGCTATAAGAAGATCCTTACTGATGTCCATGGGCGGCAGTTACCACTTACCATCAGATGGACTGCATGCTCGTTTGCTACTTCTATCTGACAAAAAAACATGTCATCATACTATTGCACTGTCACGCTATTACATGTGTGCAAAATTTCAGCTCAATCGGTAACCGGGAAATTGATCAAATTGAAATTTGCAAGATTTGGCACATAAGGGCAGGCGAAACCAAATAAAACCCTAGTAAGAAGTAGATATAACCAAGTAAGTATAATTTTATCAAGTATCTAATAAGTATTTAAATAATGTAAATTACGTGAATTATAAGATAATCGATACGTTTTTTATTAAATACCTCATTTATTATGTTTTTTAGATAATTGTTTTAGTAATATAATACGATAGTAATATATTCTTATTTTACATAACAGTTATTATTTTAATCACTTTGTTTTTAACTCTTATGTTACTAGACTGGATACATATTATGAGAACTTTAAAACACTTCTGATATTTAATACAAAATTTTACTTTACAAAGTTAGACAAGTCATAACATAAAACAGAATTATTTTGAATACGGGAAAAAGCTTTTGATATTTTATTAGACAAAATGATTAATATTAACACTAGATAACTTGGCTTCTCAATTGAGGGTTCGAGGTTCGAATCCGAGGTCATCACTGTTTTTCTAAAATGATGGGCGTATTAGGCATTAGTTATTACTTTATCTCTCCTAGAGATACCTGGAGAAAAAAGTTCTCAAAGGTGTGGCAAGTCTACCAATGCGCACTTGGCCAGCGCCTTGGACTATAGCCTAAAAATCTCTTATTCTGAGAGAAGACCCATGTCTATCAATGGGACGACCATGGGTCGAAGATGATTAGAGTATGTATCTCATAGAAAACATTTAAACTACTAACATGACTTTCCATATTTGATTGATGCTTGTTACAAACTGCACGTTATCATTACATAGTTTACGTCTGAACGGTTCTTCCAATATATACAATTATGTTCGATTGAATAATCCATATCCTGCATTTTCAATTACTCACCCAATTAATTCTATTATCCCTTCAAATTCTACAATGTACGTACAATTGTATATAAATATTGGTTAGCAAACATAACAAATTACATTAGGCCTTTTAGCCAACATGAAAAGATTAATTGTTTGTGTTTGGTTTATATTCTTAAATCAACTAAATCAATATGGTGTCTGTGATCCCAGTATCGATATTGAAAATTTGGCCTTCTTGAACAGAACCACCCCTTCGGATCGACAATTGTACGATTTCAGGTTGGAACACCCGGTAAGTAAAATGAGAATTTCTTAAGATAGAGTCATAAGATTTTTTATGGTTGTGGATATTTAAAATCAAATCTGAAAAAGACTTTTTTATATTTTAAGACTTGTATAAAGGTATCAGTACTTTTAATATTTTTCTTTAAGATCTTTCTTTTAGCGTAAAATTTCTAGTTCCTCTCCCTCTTTTTAATTTCTAGTTACTTATGATAGCAAAAAATAACTATCCCTACATTTATTAAATATTTTGCCATGGTTTTATAATCATTAAGTATAAATAATAAAGAAAAAGAGTAACTTTTCTATATTTTAATATTTTTGTTCAGGAACCCATAGGGATAATAACCACCAGCTCAGGGTTACCCGTGGAGGTACGAGACACAACTGCTATGAACGTCAATCAATATAAAAATCCGTTTCATATAGATTTAATGACTGATTTTACTAATCCAAGAATACCTGAAAGAGTTGTTCATGCGAAGGGTACCGGAGCGTGGGGATATTTTGAAGTTAACAACGATGTATCGGAATATACATCTGCAGATATTTTCAATGGAATAGGAAAGAAAACTCCAGCTTTTGTCAGATTTTCTCAAGCAATCCAAAGTCTTGGTGGACATGATGTTGGCAGAGAACAAAAAGCTTTATCCGTTAAATTCTTTACAAAAGAAGGAAATTTGGACTTTCTGAGTCTACATACACCAGTTTATTTCTACAAAGATGCTATCAACTTTGAACCATTTGGAGCTGTTATTAAAAGAAATCCTAAAACATTCCGTAGAGATTTTACAATGTTATGGGACTTTATTACAAAAAGGGCAGAGACATTGCATGCCACATTTTGGCTGTTGTCAGATTATGGTCTTCCCAATGGATATAGAAAAGCTGACTATTTTCCAATTCAAACATATGAAATTCGTAATAAACACGGAGACAGGCATTTTGTAAGGTTTAATTTTAGAACTTGCCAAGGTATAGAAAATCTCTCAGATGCTGAAGCGAATTTAATAATCCCAAGAGATCCAGATTATTTCAACAGAGATCTTTATGATTCTATAGAAGAGAAAAACTATCCTTCTTGGGATTTAGAAATGGATGTTTTGTCTTATGACGATGTCCGAAGATGTGATTATGATCCATTTGACGTTACCAGGCTTTGGAAAAGAGGAACCTATCGTACTGTGCAAATTGGACGCTTAACTTTAAATAGGAACCCAGATAACTTCTTTAGGGATGTAGAATTGGCTGCGTTAAATCCTGCGAATTTAGTTCCTGGTATTCCCGGACCAATAGATTCAATGTTTAGGGCCCGCAGATTTGCATACAGGGATACGCAAATTCACCGTCTTGGTATAAATCATAATAGGATACATGTGAATACTCCTATGTATAGAAAGGAATATAATCGAGATGGTTTACCGCCTGTTTTGGAAAATATGAAAGATGCCCCAATGTATTACCCGAATTCATTTAATGGTCCTATACCTTATGTCGATGAAGCGCGACCGAAAGACAGTCTAAGTTTATTGCAATCTAGAGCTGTTGATCTAGAAGTACCTGCAGAGTTTTATCACAATTACGTTATAACAGAGGGACAAAGAGGTAGATTTGTAAATAACACCGTTAATTTTCTCTTGCCAGTAGCACCTTATATACAAAGAAGGGTGATTAGACTGTTCACACTAGTTGATCCCGATCTTGGTAGAAGAGTGACAAGAAGTTTGTTGCAAGCTGAACAATCTCCTGGATTCGCACCACCACGGGTTCTAATACCACCAAAGAAGAAATATTACGCATCTGAATATAATGGGAAGTTACACGGATAAACGATTAGTTTTTATCTAAATAACTTCAAGATAATCTTTTGTCATGACGTTGTTGTCTTGTAATATGCATCAATAAATCTTCTAAAATCATTCTTATAATTTGTTCCTGTTTATATTCTTCTTTATATTTAGTTTGATGATTCCATCTAATCATATTTGCTTCGAAATTTACATAAAGCATTGCTAAAATTTATTTATATCCACAATCAACTAGGTGTAATTGGTGTCTTAGTCTATAGTCACAGATGTTTTGTCGTAGCCTGTAAGTATATTTATATTATACTCTGTTATCAGGAGGTTTTGTTAATAAGCCGACCAGTAGATGTTGAGTGGTTACGTATCTTGAATCGAAAAGATGAATTTGAAGTCTCCCGGGAAGAGAGCGATTTAAATTAACCTCGAATAAATGTAAGTACATTTATTTATTCCTATTACAATAATCATAGCTGTGCGACTATTACTTGTATATAGCAGAATTATGTATAGTGAAGGAGATTCTATAAAACCACAATGAAAACAGTAGGTACAAATAAATTTTAAAATTTAAGATCAGTTGTTGATGGGCCATAAAGTGTCATGAAAAGTCATTTTATACACATACTTTCATTTATTAATACTAAAAGGTTAATTCGCTCGATAGTAGCACTTCGTAGCGCATGTTAGTGAAAGCAGATGATACAAAAATTTAACAAAAACACTGTTGTTTTTGGAAATTCCATTTTCATTCAGCATCATTTTGAGGCCCACTGCTGAACACTTAATGGCTGATTTTGCCAATTGTAAATTCAGGCATACGTGTAGCTGACCCCAGTGAGTGATGACGTGACGTAGAAAATGTTAGCCAATATTAATTTTGTAATGTCTTGTACTACTCTCATCTAGCTTGAATCATGATACAATTCCAGTGTAATCAATATTTATTAATGCGTCTACTTGTTTCTTTGTTACAACGTTCCGGCATACTGAAAACCACCGTTTCCGCCTCGTTGCGTGATCGCAGGCATTTTTTGCAATTAGTATTTTGTTTATATTTTTCGTAGCTACATATCGATTAACGGATTTAATTACGTTTTTAAATTTAATGAATCATTTCCCATCTATAATTATATTTTTGCGATAATAAGCTACTCGAATTATCGCCCCAGTTTCGAGCAATTACTTATATTGCTTGTATCTGATTTTATTGGTTTTCAACATTATCATTTCAGGTTCTATTGCTGATGATTTCATTTATATAAGTATTATAAAATTAACTATGAATTCGATAATGCATTCTATTACATATAGTACCAGGTACCTGTCCGTTACTTTCAACCAATGCCAATAATTAGACGAATAGGTGCCAATATAGGGAATTTGTGTGCCAATAATAGGATTTTTATAGTATTTTGGTTTAAAGTATAAAATGTTTATTAAGTACCATTCAATAACATAAAAATAGGTATAAGAAAAAATAAAGAATTAATAATTTTCTTTGCTATTGTCACTCATATTGGCTGCTAGTTCGTATAAATATGATTTTATGATAATTTTAAGTCAGACCGCCTCGTAGTTTACTCTTAAAGTGCCAACAATTGTGTAGTTTACTCTACTATCTATTCAATCTTTGAAAAGATAATGGGTATTTAATGGATAAAAGCGACATCTATGAGACTTTATGAAACATTTCACATACAGAAGAAGTTGATTGTTGTCGTGAAAAGTAGATAGAGGGAACTACTTTCGCAGAATGTTAGAATATTTCTGTTGGCTACATTCGTTGACTTTCTTTGAAAAGTGCTTCCATCTATGAAAAATAATTAGAACTTTTTGGTCTAGTCGTTTGTGTTCCGCGGTAGCCCTCATATTAGTTTTATTTATACCCGTAAGATGTCACTTAGTATCATCTTCTGACAATGTTTAGATTTTCATGTAAGCATAATTTTTTAGATATTGAACGTGTAGTGCTGATTTTAGTCTTTATACTGTTCTGTCATAATATACAATAATTATTACTTGTTGATATTACTAATTTACTACTGTTTTCTTTAAAAAGTGCTTCCATCTATGAAAAAATCTTAGAACTTTTTAACTTGGACGTTCCTGCTTTGCGAATCCATGCATTTGTTAGAATCCATGCAAGCATGTATACCTACCTACGACTTATGCGAATGGGCGCAGTAACTTTTTAATCGCAAGATGGAGTTCTTGGTATTAACTGTTTCTGATACTCCATAAATGAATCCAAAATCAAACAACATCGTTAACGTGCTCTAATAATTATCTAACAAAAATATCGGTGTATTGTTTAGTTCACACGCGTAGTACTCGTTTCAATAAATTCTTTTTATTATTATGTCATCATCATAACTTTCTTAACAATTTCTTAACATAACCATCGGAAACCTTAATTTTTTGTTGAAGTTTATTTTGTAGTAATATGTCTACTTTGAGTATATGTGAGATAAGAAATACGCCTTTACGTCAACACATTTTTAAGTAAAAACTATTGGTTCAATGCTCAATAGCGTATGTATATATGGTTTGCAAATCCATTATGGATATTGTAAATAACATATGTTTACATGAACTTATTAATTTATACCTGAATTTTATTAATTAATGTATTTAATATAACTGTTAATGAATGTCAGTTTGGACGACTCGCGTGACGAAACTTTCACTATATCGGTCTGACACGCAGTGAGTTCCGGGTTCTATCCCCGACCAAACACACATCTGCATGATGATTTTAAATTTCTGTTCTGGGTCTGGGTATTTTTGTCTTATCTTTGTGTGTCCATGGCACCCACGACACAGTAGAAAATCATAGTGTGGAGCTACGAGTGTAGAAAGCGTTATCTTTAATGTTAGTATTAAATAAAGTAAAATTTACAAATGAATAAATTTTCCGCAAGTGTAGAATATGTAACAGTAATATCTAATTAAACACGATTACTGTTTATATACATTAGATATTTAAGGAAGATAAGTAGGGAAAATCAATGAACACTGTTTACTGCTTGTAAGTATCTATTAAACTCCAATAGAATTTGACAAAGAAGAGCAACATAAACGGCAATGTAATATGAATATCTCTTTATTTATTAACAATAAACTCTAGACAGGAGGTATTTATCACTTAATGTAACGCTATTTACTAATTGCCACATACATTAGGAATAACATTTACTCTGTATAAAATAACTTTAGCGATAAGATAAGCGAAGTCATGCCAAAATATTACAAGATTTGAATGAATAGTTTCATAGGAAATCTATAATACTTAGGAAATACTGATCAATAATAACTTTTAAGTTTATGACAGAAGAATATTGCTTTTAACTCGAAAATAAAGATCTAAGCTAATTCGCGACTAGAAGTAATACAAGATGAAAATCAATTTCAAATACAATATTTTACAAAATTAATACGTCATATCGAAACTCGTACTAAATTCGTATCAGAAATATAATAAGGAACGCTTTATTAATATTATCGACATTTCCAACATAAAGGCGATTGATTGCTTTGAATGGCAACAACAGAAATTAATTCAGAAACCGTTTACGTCTCAGATGAAGTAACAAGAAAGGGATTTTAAGTACGATATTTTAATCGACATTTACGATAAATCAGACTCACATTAGCGAAGAAAAGTCAGACTTCAGTCACTGCTACTAAATTTTGAATTTATTCAAGTGACGCAAAATATAAAGTAGGTAATGAAGATTGGTTTAGACATTTATTTGATTTGTGTATATTGTACCTACATAGTTGAAGTTATATTTTATTGTAAAATTTCTTAATAAGTAATGAAAATTTGATAATGAAAAATATAAAAAAATAAGAATGCGCTGGATAGGAACTATATCACTAAGCACTTAGTAAAAATGTATAGATAAAAGTTGAAATTACAATCTGAGATAATCTAAAGCAAACGTGTAGTTTGCGTCACCTGAACAAAATATTAATAAATATTAACAATCATAGGATTTAAAAACTACAATAACTTTAGGACGACTAGAGGAATGATAAAGCTGATAAATTGAAATCTTTATCTACAAATTCTAATTATAGGCCATATTATATAAGTAAATAGATTTGTTTCGAAGCTTAATGAGACTAAATTAATGTGGACTTTGGCTTTTGAGGATACATGTTCGTTATTGACCAGCCGATGGGGGATTGACTAGTCCAGAGGACAATGCTGTTTAGGGTGTGGTCCACGTGGACGAGGTTTACAGGGCGCGTCGCCTCCTGCCTGGGCCTCCGGCGAAGTTGGCGGCTTGCATGGCCATGAGGTGCTTAGCGTGAACTGCTCCGGAATAGCCACGGCTGAGACCAAGATCCAGGGCACGCTTCTCGCTGTGGAAAAGTGTTTAGAAGTTATTGAATGCTTAATTACTTTATACTTTGTACTTAGGCAAAGCGAAACTGAAATTACAAATGACAACTAAAAATATACAAGGATTACATTATCTACTTCTGCTAAGAGTAAAATATGAAATAGAAGTTCAATGAGATACAAGTATATTAGAATAAGATACGAACTTATTTAAGCGTAGACCAAACTTCATACAATGCAAAACTTAGCGCCAAGTTAAGCAGCAGGTACAAAGCGTTTTATTATTGGCGAATCTACTGAACTACTTTAAGGACCATTGTTCTTGTGGAAGACTACGCCCTGAGGATTTGCAAATTTACATAACATGCCTGCTTTAGTTTGATTTGCATTAGCCTCTTTCAATACGGCTTAGAATAACTCAGACCTTTTCGACAAAGCCATATAGACAGGATTTTTGATAAATCTGTTTTTTTACCCCCCTATAAATAAATCTATTAGGTTATAATTGACTAGCTTTTGCCCGCGGCTTCGCTCGCGTTAAGAAGTATTAAAATTGACAAAGTTTCATACAAACTTTCATCCCGTATTTTATCCCCTTCGGGGTAGAACTGATCAAAATCCTTTCTTAGTTGATGTTTACGTCATAACATCTACCTGCATGCCAAATTTCAGCTCGATCTATCCAGTGATTTGGGCTGTGCGTCGATAGATCACTATGTCAGTCAGTCAGTCACCTTTTTGAGTTATGTATATTTAGATTTGTAAGTAGTACTTATTTACTCTTATGTCATAAAAACAATGGCAAATATTATGAAAATCCTTTTCAAATGTCTTTTAAACCCTATGATGTATGACCCTTTATGACTTTTTACCTTAATCAAACTATCTACCAACTATTGCTACAACATACTACCTTGCAGACAGAATGATAACAAATTATTTAAAAGCGTAACAATATTACTTCTGTGAGTGGCTAAGCGATTTACTCGGCTCTTGATAATGTGGGCATAGTTGATGTTGTGCAATATGCGGTAGCCTTCGTACGGGTAAATTTTCTCAAAACAATAATTATTTATGTTTTTACCCATCATACCAAAGTCCATTGCAATGTATGGCCGTAAAGGGTATAGATTTATTTGTTTAGTTTCCGTTAGCTTTATGACAAAGCTCTGCAATCCTTTTCGTATCCTTTACGCTGCTATCATTATTACATAAAAACATGTTTTGGAAGGCATAATAATTGCCAATGCGAAGTTTACATTTTTAGAACAAAATATAATTATAATTATAAGAGTTTTGGATAAAAATATGGTGTTGATATTGAGGTAAAATATCACCCCTGATCATTTTCATTATTTTTACTGGTATATCTGAAAGTAAAATGATCGTGACAAGAAAATTATAACTAAAATGGTAACTTCGTACAACACAACTAAATAAAAGCATTAAATAACAACAAAATCTATCGAATAAAGGTAAAAACTAACAGCAATAAGTAGCATCCATTAAAAACTTTAAAGCGATTTCAACTAATTTCTTCAGAAAGGCTTCAGTTCCATTTGCAATAATAGAAAATAAATAAAGTTACTTCCAGTTAAGTTTCATAATAAGCAATAATCGCATTATTTAAAAAGTTTGAAATGGACGACAAAAGATAAAATGATAAAAGATGATACAATGGTTTATGCTAGTTCTTAATTAAAACATCTAATGAAGGTAACACACATACCATCTGTCCGCCTGAACGTTATTTAATACAATTTTTACGATATTGAGTTATATATGTGTACTGTTTTTATACGAGTGAACTATATATTATTGCAGTACAACGGTACTGCAATGTACGGCAAAGAGTACGGCTGCAATAGCTAGTTACTATTGACTGTATATAAATTCATCTTATGTTAATCATATTAAAATGTGGATTTTAAGGCAGTATTCGGTTAGTCTTAGCCATTTTCATATAATGAGACGTAAACTTATTTTGTTTTTCTATAAGCTGTTTAGACATTACGACTATAATTAATTATATACTTTAGCATTCAGCGCTTACAAACGTTCAGACGGAATGGTTAGTGTACATGGGGCTTTAAGGCATTCCAAACGTACCTAGTAATGCCATCGTTATAACTGTAAAAGATAAAATTTGTTAAAATGCAAGACAAAAATCATTAAATACCATAATATAATATTTGTTGTGAACATATTATAATAAAAGACATGCATATGAATATTTTACATATGTATGTTATGTACTTTGTATAATGTGTAATGTTTGCTTTTTGTACGTAGTGCACAAGTGTCTTAATAAGGGCAATAAATTTATTTGTTCTGTATATTCCTAATAAATATTTATTACTTTTATACATTGTATATGATTATGCAGTACCTGAAGTTAGTGCCTATAATCATCTATAACCAACCTATAACTAAATAATATAGGAGACTGAAGTGATAGCCTAATGGTTAAAACTCGGCCTCTCAATCGAGGATCCGGGGTTCGAATCCCAGGCACGCACCACTGATTTTTCTAAAATTATGTGC
>DWNE01010775.1:0-10160 GCA_018249875.1 Cecropterus toxeus
GTACTGTTTATCCACTATTTTTAAAAGCTTTTATTTAACTTGCAATGTTTGTATGTATGTTTGGGTCAAATCTTGCAAACTAAATTTAATCCACTTCTCAGTGTCCGATTGAGCTGAAATTTGGTACACATTAAGTTCTGATGACAATGCAATTATATGTTATCAATATTGTTATAATCCCAAATGGCCGCCGCAACAAAATGGCGCAATACATATTTTCGTCCAACCCACCCAATATGGGTATCAAGTGAAAGAGCTTAGTAGAATTCAATACAGCACGGAAAAAAGCTTGTTTTTAAAAATACTTTTTTATATTAAAAATAGCGCTGTACAATTTAGCCGTTTTAAAAAATGCTTAACGAGCTTAATTTTACAGCCTTACTATTAAGGTAACTTAGATTTAGTGGCTTAACTATTTGAATATTGATTTTTAACCTGTCTGTAAAGAATGATTAATTAGGTTGGTAAAAAATAGCGGGTTCGCTAAGTAGCTGAGCTAAGCTACATTAGCCGGTTAAGCCGCTAGCTAATTAGCTAAGAGAGTTAAGTTAACCGGTACAATTAGCCGGCTTAACCGGCAAGTTGTACAACCCTAATGAAAAGGATTAGGCTGTACTCCACCATGCTGGCCAAGTGCAAGTTGGTATTCTTCATAAAATTTGGAGATCATCATACAGAACTCACACAGTATTCAAATAGTATTTAATATTAGCTTTATTTTATTAAATGAAAATATTATGATTATTTACAGTAAATTATCCGAGGAATACAGATTTTGAAAATCCCTCCAGTTGTAATGTGATGGGCGGCAGGAACTTGAACGTTGATTTTGAGTCTAAAGTTGATAATTGTCCTGTAAAAATAGGTAAAAAATTGATATCTGCCTATTTATACACACACTTACATACAAACACTAATTAACATATAGAATGTTACTAGTTGCTTCTAGTACCTGATATATTAGCACTTTTAGTAAATTTAGTCTTTTACATATTATTATTGTTATTATGAATGTGTAAAATTTACTATTAAAACAAAATTGTAATGCTTCAGAGGCTTTCGTTCAGTACTTAGTTTTTCTTATAAGAGATGTCAAAAGATGGCGCTGTATACACTTATTGTTAAAACCGGACAAAGATTGCGTTGCACTAACAACTGAAAACAACGCTATCTATCTGTATTTACTTCAACTAAATATATTGAAGACCCACGCCCGGTAGTACCCGGTAGTCCGGCCCCTGTTTAATCCGGCGCCCTCTGTACTCCGACAACGCGAATATTCGTGCATGTGTAATTCATCAGATTAGAATTGGTCACGCAGCTATGCGACGTGGCAGTTAATCTGTCAGTTTATTCGCAGTGTCGTGTTCACTTTGTGTCGAAATGTCTCAAAAACGGAAACATAAAACGTTAACAATCAAAGAAAAGAGTGAGATCCTAGAACGGCTGGATCGGAATGAATCTTTTAATAAATTAGCGAATGAGTATGGCGTAGGCCGTTCCACCATTTTTGATATAAAAAAAAATCGAGACAACATTCAGAAATTTGTGTCTACTAAGCGTGGGCCGGGTAAGAGGCGAACTTTAAAGAAAGCTGAACATCCAGAAGTAGAAGAAGCCTTATATTGGTGGTTTGTCCGGGAAAGGGACAAGGATACACCCATTACCGGAGCCATTTTAGTTGACATGGCAAAGGATTTTCATAAAAGGATTACAAAAAAAGAAGACTTTGTAGCCAGCAAGGGATGGTTGGAACGGTTCAAAAATCGGTATGGCATACGTTTAACGACTAAACAGGAAAAGCAGTCTCAAAATCTATCTTGCGTGGATGATTTCAAGTCGAAATTCATACAAAAAGTGTCCGATTTGGGTCTTTGCGCTTCACAGGTGTACAATGTAAAGGAATCAGGGCTCCATTGGCGTGTGTTACCTAGCAAAACGTATGCGTCATATGATAAGTCTTCCGCTGGACGTGAGATGTGCAAGGAACGGGTAACTATCCTGCCATGCGCTAATGCTTCAGGCTCGCACCAGCTAAAGCTGACTGTCATTGGTACTACAAAAAGTCCCAATGCATTCAAAAATATGGACTTACCCGTACATTATTACAGCCAAAAGATGGCGTGGGTGACGAAAGACATTTTTAAAAGGTGGTTCGATGAATGCTTCGTGCCAGAAGTTAGGAGATGGTTGGAAGATCACAACTATCCTCAAAAAGCATTGCTGCTTTTGGATAACGCGCCTGGGCATCCGTCTCTAGAAGAATTAACCACTGAGGATGAGTGCCTCAGTGCAATGTTTCTTCCACCAAACTGCTCCAGTCTCCAACCGATAGATCAACACATCATTCGGTTTCTCAAACAAGATTACAAAAGAAACCTCTTGCTAACAGCGATTTCAAAAGACCAACCTGTAGAAAAGACATTCAAAGAGTTCAACATGAAAGACTTGGTTTTTGGGCTTTGTCAGTCTTGGACTTCGATGCCCACGTCGGTCTTCACGTCATCATGGAAGAATTTATGGCCTGATATCGCTACACAAACGCCACCCGAACTCAGTATCTCCTCGGTAATTATAAACCAAGTTGCAACCGAAACGCAGATAACTTCAGAAATTTTAGAAAAGTGGTATCAAGGAGTGGACGAAGAGGAAACATTACGTTATTCTGATAATGAGATCGTTAAGCAAGTATCTACTTCAGCGGTAATTGAAGAAAATAGCGCTGATGATGAAGTAATCGTAACTATCCCAAAAGTTACAGCGAAGAGTGCGGTGAACTCTTTCGAAGTGTGTTTGCAATGGGGAGAAGAGAACGGTGCATCGTCTGAAGAACTCTTAACTCTTAGAAAACTTAGAGACAAGGCTTTACTGTTAGACTGTTCACATATCAAACAAGAACCTTTATGAGTATGTGTACTCAGCGTAAAATTGTTTGATTTTTTGTATTAAATTATGAAATTGACTTATTAATTCTTTATTTTTGAGTCTTTATTTCGTAAATGATGTATTATACGTTATTGTACTTTCTAAATGGAGTTTTTTTATGTTTTTGAGATGTTATTAGGTAAGTGCAGATAATTCTTTGTAAAAAAGAAATTAATAACAGTATTTCAACTATAGGAAGAAATAGCAAATATAACGAAAGTTATGGGGCGTCCGAAGTTATAGGGTGAACTAAAAGCTTAACACAATGCATCCTAACACCTGTACCTCGGGCTGAGTTTCATTTTTCCCATTTGTTACGATTTATTTTCAACCCTTCGAAATATGTACATACCTATATGTGCATTTGTATGCAACGCTTAATCTAGTACATATTTGATCGAAATTTCAACCAAAGTTTTTATGCTGTTATTATTGTACGTCATTTTTACTATTTAGATAAATTAATATATAATAAATCTTGCGATATTTATTGTTTCCTTTAATGCTAGATATTAACTTAGAAAAATACGAAGAACTTATTATTTGAATTGCAAAATCCTGTGAAGACGAATTTAAATCTACTAGATCGTCACTGCTTTTACGTAATAGTAATACCCCTTTTTCTATAGGAGTATGGCACATAGTACCATATTCGCAATTCCAAAAACTATTCGTGGTCAGAGATTACGTGGATCTAGACTCAAAACTGCACGAAGAACTGAAGAGTAAACAAAACACCATAGTACTGTATTGTCATGGTAAGATATTTTATCATACTAGGTTATAATTTGGCTATAGTAAGGTGCTAAATAGTGTATGCAAAGCCCGATAGATGGCGAAACATGGAGTTTACGAATAGTTTTCATAATTAAAAAGAGATAGCGCCACATGTATCTTCATTTCGTTAAATACATAATATTTAATTTGTGACTTCGTAATGGTTCTACCTCTTTGTACCTCTCCTTCGTTTATATAATGTGTAAGCTAGACACATAATAAATAAACAAGAATTAGCGGTATTAGTATAGACTAAGTATTATTATTATATAGTATAATAAATTAGTATTATTATAGTATAATAAATACTACATTAGGCGACGAAATAAAACTTTTTTTAAAGATTTTTTCGATTTTAATAAGTGGGCTTCATTTCTAAGACCCATTTTAGAAGATCAACTGTAAATTAATTGCCTTGCAAATGTAGCCAATGTTTTGACTGTGGTATTCAGTTTGTTTTCGATATTTTAAGGTAATTCCAGTCATAGAGGAACTCCGCATCGCCTGCAAATGTACAAAGTGTTTCAAGAGTTAAATTATCACGTAATAACTTTCGATTACAGAGGTAAGGTTCAATAAGTTCCATTTTTTACATGAATAACTAATTAACACATTATTTATATTATCTATATATATAAAAGGCAATTCCGACTCACTGACTTATATATATCAACGCATAGCCGAAACTACTGTACTTAGAACTTTGAAATTTGGTACAGGGTCTCCTTTTATGGTGTAAGTAAGCGATAAGAAAGGATTTTTAAAAATTCCACCTCTAAGGGAGTTAAAAGTTTATATGAAAGTCCACCAATTTTGTAGCAAGATCTATAAAACTTAGTATCTGGCTTCATGGGTAGAAGTAATGAATTAGGTATTTCACCATTTTTTGAAAATCAACCTCTGAGAATATAAAATAAGGGTAGAAAGTTTACGTATGTAGGTACACCATTTTTTTAAATGCTCAACGAAATGGTTGAAGTATCAAATGAGCAAGTCTACCTGATCGTATGTAGCCAATACCGTCCATGGATATCTGTAATCAACCCAAGACGTAATCAAAGTCTTAACTTAGCCACAAATGTATTTTTTATCAGACTAAATGTCCACCTGATGGTAAGTGGTCACAGCCGCCCATGGACATCTAAAAGCAACTGCATATAGAACAGGTGTTCTATCCGAAGTCGATCACAGATGCGTTGCTGCTCCCGAGGACTGAGATGTTCGGTTCAAATACAAGTGAGCCGGCAACCACACCCTTCTACCTCACGCAAGAACTGCTTCACGCTAGACATAGGTGCGGCAGTGGTACCTTCCCGGTCGAACTACTGGTTCTACCACCTGATAAATATATTTCTATCCCTGACGACTTGGAACTCCTCGGATAAATATGTCTCCCTTCACACAAGAACAGCAGCGCTTAATACTACTGTTAATAAACAAAAGAAATTATGAAGATGATGCCTCCGGATTCAAACCACATAGGGTTCTGCCACCTAGCTCGAACCGTTCAGTCAAGTAACCCCGGGAAGGACGGCGGCATGTGTGGTCGCGTGCCGTCGTAAACACATGAAAAGCACGGTGAGCGCTAATGCTCACCGGGAAAGAGCCCAAAAGGGGCATTGCGCATGAGGGACTCCGGTTGCGTTCCGTTGGAGATCCCGGAGTCCTCCACACAGCGCTGAGGACGGCCACCGGGGGGGTCTTAGTGTGGTAAAAATCCCACATAACCCGGCGTCGCTCCCATGGCGTCGGGTACCTTTTGAAGGTTTCCCCTCGAAAAAGTAAAAGGGTTCTACCACCCTTAAAAACATATGAATTTGGAATAAATAATTTTAGTAAATATTTGAGTAAAATAGGTTACGGGGATTCAACACACATAAGGCCTACGGAGAAAGGTGTGGTGGAGGACACCTTTCACATCTACTCCTGGTTGTTGAACACCTTTGATGATGATAAGAAACCCACCGTCATCTTATGGGGGCATTCGATAGGTGAGTAGTCTTAATTTAAACTGCTTTTTAAATTGTTAAATAAAAGCTATGGTGTAGATTCGCGATTTAAAAAGAGATGGCGCCACATGTATGATTTTAGCGCTACCGGGTATATTTTTTTATTATCAGACTGAAGTAGCAAACGAGCATGCAGTGCACCTGATGGTAAGTGGTAACTGCCGCCCATGGACATCTTTAAGCAACTTCATATAGAACAGGGATTATATCTGATGTCGATCACAGATGCGTTGCTACTCCCATGTAACATCGTTAAAAACATTCAAACAAAAAACCTGACTGCTTTAAACGATTTTTGTTCATAATGATAATTATATTATATTTAATTTAACGCTTATATGAGTTTTTTTTTTAAATTGTCAACTAAATGTATTACGATATACATGTTTTTAGATCGGTCTATTTACTAGCTTTCATTTGATACCCATAATGTACTAATAGTAAAAAAAATCGTCCCTCCCTCGCTATTTTTTAAATTATAGGTAACCTATATCACTATGCAAACTGAGACGATTCTAATGATATGTCATACGTCGTAATCCGCCAAGCCGTTTGGGCTGTAGCGCGTGCCAAAAAAATGGACATACATACAAACAAACATATTTACGCTCGAAAAACATCACCATTCTTCTGACGCAGTCGGGTAAAGAACTTCAACGTACAATTCTTATTACGATCGTCTTCATTAATCTAATGGTCCATATAAACCCAGGTACATCAATAGCATCGAATATGGTGTCCAACATGAAGGACCTGTGCTGCAGAGCCGGCAAGCCCTGTCTCCCGCTCCCAGATGCGCTGGTTCTGGAAGCACCCTTCAATAACCTCGCTGAAGAGATCGAGAAACATCCCTTCTCTCGGGTTCGTTTGGTTTTTTGTGTATTAATTGAGGGGATGGGAGGTAGGTAAATTTCATGACGTGTCATTTTAAAATATTCGTAAATATTAAAATGTCATTTATAATTTGAGAACTAATCTTTTCATTTTATGATTTCTCCACGTAAAATTGTAAATGTGACAGAAAGGGGGGAGTTTCACAAATGTGACCAGCTGTGACAGGAACGGGGGAGGAGTCAAAAGGTCTTAAATGTAGATGTCTTAGTCATAAATGATATAATAAATGTATTTTATAAATAAAGGTATTTTTCTCGTCAGCTGGTATCCTGGCTGCCATACTACAAGGATTCCTTCATCAAGCCCTACACCAAGTCCTCGGAGTGTACTCTGACCACCGACCAATACCTGGTCAGCGTCACTGACCTTCCAATCCTCATTTTACACTCCAAGACTGACAAAATTGTGCCTTTTGAGTTGGGAGTCAAGGTTAGACATAGTTATTTATTATCAATAAATTTACTATTATTATTAGGAAGTAAAGTATTACTATTAGTAAGCGGAGTAAAAATTGTTATTTTTTTATTGAGTAATTATTATTACTAACTAAAGTAACAATTATTATAAGAAAGTACAATAACAATCACTATTAGTAAGCAGAGTAAACATTACTATTATTTGATTGAGTAATTATTATTACTATGTAAAGTAACGATTGTTATTAGAAAGTACAGAAACTATTACTATTAGTAAGCAGAGTAAACATTACTATTATTTGATTGAGTAATTATTATTACTTCGTAAAGTAACAACTTGGAAAACATACGCCATTACCGTGGTGCCTACGTCACCTTTCTTTCACCGCACTACTCGCCGAAGGATGAAGTACCTACATCAGCTGGACTCGTGGCGGTCCTCTACAGTTCGGTTTGCACGTTTGTTATTGCCACGGTCGTATAAGATGGAATGAGCATCCTCCTGAGGTATTCCCGGTGTGCTATGACATGGGGCTCTTTAAAAAAGGCGTGAAAAGAGTTCTCCTTCAAAGCCGGCGATGCATAGGTGACTCCCATGGTGTTGCAAATGTCCATAGGCGACGGTGACTACTTACCATCAGGTGGCTCGTCTGCCTTATCGTTAGGTTTGGGTTTAAAAAAATAACAAATATAAACATAAAAAACTAAATTTAAAATAAACAACTTGCCAAATTAAATATAATGTTGCATCAAAATTGCTGTCCTGATGGTGAGTTACCAGAATCCTGGCAACATTACCTCATTGAAACGCAAGGATAATTCGTTGATCGAAGTATGTACCGGCATTCTGAATATTCGTTGACTCTATGAAACGTTTGGACAAATGCTTAAAAAATAATTTAGCATTTAATCCCCACGGTCATGGTTTCAACGCCAAATGCCAGAAATATTTAATCTTGAATTATATCGCCATATTTCTGGCACTTTCTAATTTCAGCATCGGTCACCACGACACCGGCTGCCCTGAAAGAGATATGTAGTACATATCTCTACTAACGGGAAGTAGATATTGTGTACTACCCGTCCGCGCTAAGTTTGCCGCTGTCAACGTGACGTCATTCATGTAGTAGCGTCAACAAAAAACAAGTTTAAAAATATATATATATTATTTTTTTTGTTACGGATTTGATACAATTTTTTCACTTATTACGGTATTATTAGATAACATATTTTATTCATCTAAAAAAAACGTCATAATTATCCAAAGTTTATAAAAAAAAAATCGAAATTTTAAAATTGATTTTTTATTATAAAGTTACATACTTCTTGTTCATTTAGTTAACATTTTTATGCAAAACAGAAATACCACAAAAAATAGGCACTAGATGGCGTTGCAAGTAATTCTATTATAGAGCTGCTGTTAAAATATTAAAACTACGAAACAAATAACTTTTTAGTAATTTAAAGCTACGGCAAAAAATCGAAAGTGCTTATAAATAAAAAATCGCTTTATAATAATCGATTATTCAAAAAAATAATCGATTTATTAAACAATCGATTATGTTTCACATCCCTAGCGGACAGGTAGTATCTATCTCATATTAATGTAGCTATATGTACCCGATTCAACTTTACAGCTACACGAATGTATAGCGGACTCGCGAAGGGCGGGCGGCGCCTGCTTGGAGTTCCACGCGTTCGACAGAGGACATATCAACCTGTACGAGTCCCCGGATTTGCCCGGAGTTGTTCAGTAAGTTCTTCAGTACATTAACATCTAAGTATAGACACCATACTGAAATGTAATTAAATGTCTTTATTTTGTTTACGACCCGCGTGGTTGAGCGGTCACCATAACGGTCTGACACGCAGTGGGTCCCGGATTCGATCCCCGACCAGACAGAAATGTGTATGATGAGTTTGGATTTCTGTTCTTGGTCTGGGTGTTTGTGTATTCGTCTTTGTGTGTCCATGACACCCAGGACACAGAATAAATACCTACTTTGGGGCTATGAGTGTAGAAAGCGTTTATGTTTATGTGTAGGAGAACGGGAGAACTACAGATTGGCAATTAAATTTATAGAATTATAGGCATTTTCCACATATATGACAAAAATGAAACTGTCAGGGTATCAGTTCCTCGCATATAAGTAATTGTAAAAAAATTAGAGATTGGACACCCAGACTAAGAAAGGTATTTTTTAAGATTTATCAGTCAAGTCTGTTTTTATGTGTGATTTTAAGCGTATTACAAGGACTGAAATTTATTTAGGAATTATTTTTTATAGGCCATCTTGAAGTAAAACATAGTCATTATATAATCTGTATATATAAGGCAATTTCGACTCACTGACTTATATATCAACGCACAGCCGAAACTACTGTACCTAGAACCTTGAAATTTCCTTTCCTTTTGAAGGGTTCCTTTCATGGTGCAAGTGAGCGATAAGAAAGGATTTTTAGAAATTCAACCCCTAAGGTGGTTAAATAGGGGTTAAAAGTTTTATATGAAAGGTAGCCAATGTGCGAGCAAACTCTATGAAACTTAATAGGTAGGTAGGTTTTTAAAACGCGGGTCCACCGCGGGACACAACTAGTTCTAAATAATACGAGTAACCTATTCCATTTTTCATTTTTTTCAGAAATTTTGTGAAGCGAATAAAGGAGACGGAATGAAAAATGGTTTCCACAGAAAATGTGTCGTCTTAACTATTTTGTTCGTCAGTGAAAAATGAAATAAAAATTGTTTAAAGAAAGTTTTTTCTTTCATTTCTCAATTATCTTTTACTAATAGATGAAACTAGTAACATCATTAGACACATTATCATACATATTGACATAGGCTATATAATTTTTAGAAATGGCGCCTGGAAAAAGAGGAAAAAGGGGGGAGGGACGTTTTTTTTACGATTACGACAATAGGGGTATCAAATGAAAGCTAGTGTTCCAGAAGTAGGTTTGATGGCCATAAGTAAATAACACTTTACAGGATAGGAATTTATTTTTCCGATAAATTATATACTACATATACTACACTTATATACATTCACTTTATTACACTTTGAAAATAGAATCCAGAGTTTCACCTTACTCTGGTATCGATAGAATGACCACGCCATAATTGTTCCTTCCTATTTAT
>DWNE01010776.1:0-10160 GCA_018249875.1 Cecropterus toxeus
GAGAGCGGGGCATGAGACGGGACCGGGGAGGGAGACCGCATTCCTCCCGTTCGTCTAGTTAGCTTGGTCAAGTAGTAAGTTATTTATATTAGTTATACACCAGGGATGTTGTGGATAAAAAAAAAACGGATAGGGATACGGATATAGGAATAATATGATATCGGTTTCTGATACGGTTAAGGTATGTAATTATTTCGGATTACCCGTCAATTTCGGATAGTTTTGGTTACGGATATTAAGTTTTTTGCGAAATTTTAAACGTAAAATATAAATAGTTAATAATTTGATTTCATGTCTATGTGCATTTGCTATTACAATCAGTGATATAAGTTATTATTATAACAACTAATCAATTTTAAGTGTTATTTACTAAAACTAAAAATACGTCTCGAAACATATTCGAAATTAACCGAAACTTTTGTATCGGATACTGTTACGGATACGGATATTTCTTTATTTCGGATATATATATATATAGATAGTTTCGATTAAGTTAACGGAGCTCATCGTTTCTGTCACTTCAAAATTCTTTCACAGTATTATTTTGCATTTTATATAAACTTGTGTGCTAAATGTAATGTTTGTAAGTCAATCACTCCAAACCGGGCTTACTTAAGATGATTTTTTTTAGGACTTCAACGACAAGGAATCAATTCGTACGCATTTGTATAAAATTCTACAAGAATTTGGGCCTCTGGTGTGTGCTAAATGCGGCATAGCTCGTAAATATGTCAAACTATATCTGCAACATGTTGAAACGTGTACAGGACCCAAGGTAAATTTAGTTTATACTTATGTCTTATACAACTTCATATTGTAAACAAAATATAAGCAATATTTAATTTTATTAACCGACTTCCCAAAGGAAAGAGATTGCCTATTCATCACGTATATATTTTAATGTGACAATTGGTTCTAAACAGTCACTACAATTAATTTTTTAAGGGTTCCGTAGCCAAAGAGTAAAAACGGGACTCTATAACTAAGACTACGTTGTCCGTCTTTCTGACACCAGGCCGTATGTCATGAACTGGGATAGGCAGGCAGTCGAAATTTTCTCGATACATGTATTTCAGTTGGCACTACAAAAACAAATACTAAAATAAAATAAAATAAAATAGGTATTTAAGGGGGTTCTCATACAACAAACGCAATTTTTTGCCGTTTTTATAGATAATAATGATACGAAACCCTTCATGCGTGAGTCCGACTCGCACTTGGTCGATTTCATTTCTTACTGCTACCTACTATATTTTGTTTGACTCATTTTGGCAATGGTAGGGAGGTTACCTAAAAAGAGTTAAAAGAGCAATATCCAGAAATCGATTATTTGTGTCTATTTTTACAGGAAGCTGATGAAACCGTGGACTCTTCCTATGTAGAATGGGATTCCCTCTTAGATATATCCTGTCCAGACGATTCAGTTACGGTAGACGATGCTGAGTCTACGAAGAGCGTACAGTGTGGTGTTTGCGACCTCGAGATGGAGTCGATACGATGGCTCGACCATATTAAAAAAGAACATAACTATATGGCGTGGCAGAAGGGAAGAAAACCTCTCGTACGTAATATGGATATTTGAACAGTAATAAGAAATAAAAAAAATATCGTTGTAAGAAGGAACTATCGTTACATTTATTTTTGTGGTGTAACATAGTAAAACTGCCTTTTGAAATCTGAGGTAAAGCAGAATGAATAAGTCTCGTAAAAACCAATGCATCCATCAACCTTTTATGGAACTCGTATCCTATTAAATTTTCAAGTGGTACGCAATTTGTGGAGGGTCTTGTAAAACGTTACGATGCGTTACAGAGAAGGGAGGGAGTTTTAATAAAGCACTTAAATGTGTATTTTTATGTTTAAGCATAAAAGTAAAGAATAATATTTTCTGGTATTTTCTTTACTAAGTTTTAAATTTCAAAAATGGTTATTTCATTTTTACGTAACGTTAAGGGAGGAGGGGGGGTAGGTGCAGAAAAACAAGGGGGAGGAGGGTTCAAAAATGTTGAAAAGTTGAGTTTTGTAATACTTGAACGCTTAGGCGGTAGTATTTTTTCCTGTTTCCTTTTATTGAACGTGCATTTTCATCTATTTTATTGTATAAAATAATCAGTAAACAAACTTTTTAATGCATTATTTTCCAATATATGTATTTTTTTGTGTTCATAATATTGAGTAGCGTACATTTATTATAGAACCTATCCGACGAAGAGGCACTACGGCGATACTTGCATAGTGTCGTACAAAAATTGGGGGCGCTGACGTGTGCTAAATGTGGCATATCGCGCAAATACGCTAAGAGTTACATGCAACATGTAGAAAACTGCACTGGACCAGCTGTAAGTATACATTGAAATTAGTAGAGTCAAAATTTGGATTGATATTCTTAAGATAAATTTGTTATCGTGATTCTACTTCAGTTTATTGTAGGAGTATATAGGGTGCGATTAATTATTGTGTAAGGCGGGAGGTATTGGAGTATTGGAGTTGAGGTCTGAAGTAGAAAATTGATTAATTATTTAGACATCTGTTTTGGGTCCGCTTACATGGGTATCATTTAAATTAATCCTATTATTTGTTTTAAATATATTGATTATTTGGTAAAGTATAATTAGTATATTCCTTTAAATTTAAAAAATCTGCAAGGTAATATTAAAAAAAAACATCACTATACCTGTTATGATTTTACATTGCAATATAGATTGTGACAACATACTTCTAAACGACTTGATATTGCAGGATGCAGTGGAAAATGGTACCAATACGTTTTCAAGAGCAAAAAGGTCCGCGTCGTATGCGGACACATCAATTAATGTTAACGATTCATGCAGTGATCAAGATTCTAATTTAGTGAAATGTGATGTGTGTAAACAAGAGATAAAGGCGGGACAATGGATAGGACATATACAAAAACAACACAATTATCAGGCGTGGCAAGAAGGCCAGACACCTATTGTAAGATTTTTTCTTTAATTATTACCCGATTGCATCAGAAGGTGGGTAATGTTTTTCGAGCGTATGTATGTATGTTTGTTCGTATGTGTGTCCATTTCTTTGGCACGCGCTACAGTTCGAACGGCTTGACGGATTGTGACGTATGACATATCATTAGAAACGTCTCAGTTTGCAAAGTGACATAGGCTATATATTTTTTAAAAAATCGGACCAGGAAATAGAGGAAAAGAGGGGGGGGGGGGTTTATTATGACGACAAGCAGTCGGGTTTTTTGTTTTAAAATTTTAACGATGTTACTAGTTTTTATTATGACAAGACTTTGTAATGTAATTATTTAATAATACAATGGTTATAATAATATTAGAACTTGCTTTGATAACATGAAAAAAAAAAGATATTGGCGTAAAGAAGTTCTAATGTATGGTTGAAAAATGTTTTGAACATTTTGTATCAATGCATTTTTTTAATATATAATATTTTTTTCATAAAGTACGAGAATATCTTTATTTATTGTTAAATATGTATCATTCTAAACAATGACAGTGTGTAATAATTAACATTTTTATTTAACTATTAAATAAATGAAAAATTCAGGATTTACAAGACGTGGAAGCGGTTAATCGTCATTTGGATGAAATTTTGAATGGCCACGGACAGCTCGTGTGCAGCAAGTGTGGTGCCGCGCAAAAACAAGTACAACTGTATCTGGAGCACGTGGACACGTGCACGGGCCCTCCGGTAAGTTCATATGTTTATTTTAGTAGTAGTTAACTTTTATTTTTAAGAGGTGCAATAAACCTCTTAAAAATAAAAGTTACAATAGTGAAACCTAATGCCTTAGGGCATGCTCTACCAGTCAACCCTGGATGGCTGGAAAATTTGCGGCAGGTGTTAATAGATATTATAGAAACTATGTTGTGAAAACTATAAATGTAGATAGAAACCGCCAGGTCACCGGGTGGTAGAAACAATGTAATTCGTAAGGTACCATCGCCACACCAATTTCTGGCATGAAGCAGTTTTTGCGTTTAGTTGGAAGGGTGTGGTTGCCGGCTCATTTATATATGAGGTGACCATCTTAGTAAGATAAAAAAGAGTAAGATTTTTTAACATTAGAGTTCTTTTTTGTTGCTAATAAGGAATTTGAAATCAAAATATTTTATGAAGTATTGGCTCTAAAAATTCAGTGTTAAAAACGATTCAATTCCAATAATGTTTTTTTTATAGAAATCAAAATATTTATTTAATGATTATAAAAGGTGTATGACCTGTACAGCCTTCCGCTTTGTTGTGAACAAATGATTAAAGACTGAATTTATGTTTTTCACTTATATATTCTTACTCAAGTAAATTTAAATCCTTTCTCAGTGTTTTTTATTAATAGGTTATAATCAACTAATTAAGTTTGAAGCACATATAGATGATAATAAAGTTGTTAGTAAATAGATTTTAGTTACATAAAGTATTAACGTGGATAATATTTAATTTGCAGGAACCTGTTGATATCACAGTAAAGTGTGGTGTATGCCAAAAGGAAATGAAAGATTCCGTTTGGATAAAACATATCGCCATTAATCATGAATATATAGCTTGGAAAGAGACTGAAACTCCAGTGGTGAGTGTTATGTGTGGTATCTATATCTATACTAATATTATAAAGCAGTAGAGTATGTTTGGTTGAATGCGCTAATGTCAGAAACTACTGGTTCGAAAAATTATTTTTGTGTTGAATAGTACATTTACGGTAAAGGCTATATAACATCACGCTATGTTTGTTTGTTTTTAATAGGCTGTTCTCTAATAAACGCGGGTAAAACTCCGTGGTACAGCTATTTTTTATATAAAGTTGAAAACAAAACCCTTAAACTAGTATGTGTGCTCATACTAAGCCTTATTCTTTACATTCACATCTTCAAAATATACAGTTTTTGCCACCTGTTTGGTTAACAGTTTAACATTTAAACTTCATCTAAACGAAGTGATGTTGCTTGTATGATTTGTTTTTTATGCTGAGATGTTTTAAAATACTATCTGAAGGCAGGAATATAAAAATCTGTGAATACATATTATGTTGCGTGTCTTAAATGTTATAGGCGATGTTAAAAAAATCGGAGTCTGTTTATTTCGCGCCTGCCCCTAGCTTTTTTTTTATAAATATTAAGTAGCAAACGAGCAAGCCGCCCATGGACATTTGTAAGCAACTTCATATAGAACAGGGGTTCTATATGAAGTCTATCGAAGATGCGTTGTTACTCCCGAGGACTGAGATGGTCGCCTCATATAAAAGTGAGCCGGTAACCACACCTTCGACCACTCTATTCACTTCACTTTCACCGAAACCCAAGAACTGCTTCACGCTAGAAATAGGTGTGGCGGTGGTACTTCCCCGGTCGAACTACACTGGTTCTACCTGGTCAATATCGAAAAAAGAAAGAAAGAAAGAAATAGTTTGTTCATAAAACGTAGGTACACACCCACACTGTTAAAGAGACTGTAATAACATACCAACAAATTACATTCGATACATGAGTGGTATGTCACGAAAACTAAACTACTCTATACTTCTATACCAATTTTATAAAGCAGTAGAATTTGTTTGGTTGAACGCGCTAATCTCAGGAACTATTGGTTCGTAATGAAAAAATATTTTTGTGTTGAATAGTAAATTTATCGA
Source organism: Cecropterus toxeus (assembly GCA_018249875.1). Taxonomy (NCBI): domain Eukaryota; kingdom Metazoa; phylum Arthropoda; class Insecta; order Lepidoptera; family Hesperiidae; genus Cecropterus; species Cecropterus toxeus. The sequence continues at coordinate 5,630 of DWNE01010776.1, forward strand.
GGAAGTCTATAGGCTATATAACGGCACACTGTTTGTTCGTTTGGTTTTTTTATTATTTAGTAGCTGGTAAAACCGCAGGGTACAGCTAATATTAAATAAAATAAATCCTTTTAGCACTGAAAGAAGACAAGTAAACAGCAGTATAAATGAATATCTTTTTTATGATGTGACACTCAACATTTTTACAGGCTTACAACAAAATCTGTCAATTTAGGGTTGTTGAAGATTAAATTTAAACATTTGATTGTGTTGTTCCAGTACAATATCAGATAACGAGTATTGACAGGATATTTGGTGTTTAAATTATTGTTTTTATTGCAACAAAATCTTCTGATTAATCCGCCATGTAAATTATGCGCGGTATCGAATTCGAATTGTGGGGTGACCATTAATTTGGAAACTCGTGGAAATTTTTTGAAAGTTTAATATGTTTCACTTTTATATGATATATCGAAATTTTATAAACACATTTTAATGTATGAGATTTAATTTAAAAATGCATAAGTAGATGAAATTTAAGATCATGTATAGAAATTCGTTTATTAGGAATAAAAAATCAATTTAACTTTAATATATATTTTTTATTGAATCATATATTAATGATCAAATTTAAAAAAATATTCAATACAAAAAGCAACAATACAAAAGCAATATTCAATACGCAAAATGCATATTTTTGTACAAAATTAATTAAAAAACATTTTTAATTTAGAATATTTTGCGGATTCTTTAACTTACAAATCGTACAAATCTACAGTAAAGATTTGTACCATTTACAATTTACTTAGATTAGCAGATTTGATTAGAATTTCAGATATCGAATCCAAAATGTAAAAGTGTCAGGCGACCATAGAGCACTATTAGACCAAAATGGTCTGCATATAGGTTTACTTACATCCCAAAAAATTAGTCATCATCACCATGTGTTATTATACCACTGCTGGGCACGATTCCCCTCGCAAAACTTTTACAAATTTGAGGTGCTTGGAATTCAAACCCCAACTCATTCGATTAAGAAGCGAATAATAAGCAGAGTTACTGATTGACGATCAATGCTAATAAAAAAACAGTCAAGTACCAGTTGCACTCGTGAACAAAGGGTTCCGTATCATCTATAAAAAACGAAATAAAAACACGTTTGTTGCATGTGAGCCTACCTTGATATTTATTTAGTTGATGTTATAGTCCTAATAGAAGTACATCACCTGTGAAAATTTATGACCTATGGCCTGGTGACAGACAGACGGACTCCAGAGTCTTAGTAATAGGGTCCAGTTTTTACCCTTTGGGTAGAACCCTAAAGCCGGTAAGTAGGAAAAATAGCAAAAAAAAACTACGTGTGAAATGCAATAAAAATTCTGCCCGCTGGTTAACTTTGATCGGTAAAGTGTCAGTAATAACAGTCGCTTGTTACTGGTGCACCCTACGAGGGCCCTACAACCCCTTATAACCCTTTGTTAAAAAAATATAAAAATATAGCAAGGGTTATGAGGCGAATAAACTTTGAGAACGTATCTTATGTTTTTGTTCACTATTTTTCTGCTGTGTTTTGTGATTTAATTGCTATGACATGTTAAGTTTTTTTTTATATACGTTGTAAATATTTGAAATATTGTTATTTTCAAAATCATACATTATGATACGTATCACATTAAATTGCTTTTGAAAATATACGTGCTTATTACAGATATAAAACCAAATGGTTGAAATCGAATGTCCGGGGTCCGAATCCCAAGCTCGTACTAATGATTTTTCTAAAATTCTGCCTATTAAATTTTTATTATCACTCTTTTACAGTGAAGGAAATCGTGCGCAAACCCACACTGAGAGTTCTATAAAAAAGTTCTCAAAGGTGTGTGAAGTCTACCAATTCGGACCTGGCCAGCGCGGTGACTATGGCCTAAAACTCTCTCACTCTGAGAGAAGACCCGTGCCCAGCGGTGGGACAATAATAGGTGGCAATAAATAATATCATTAGGGACATGTCTTCCTACAGCCAAAACCATTGTCACCCTACTCGCGAAAGATTCTTTGATAAGACAGGGTACAAAAATGTTCATATTTCATACAAAACGTTGCACAAGACCCACACCATAATTATAGGGTCCAAGATCATATCTAATATTTGTTTATTTAATACATCCATGTAATTATATGGTCATAAAAATTGTTTTCGAAAATATTGGCGAGATTAAAAAGGTCTTAAAATGTGATTATAACGAAAACGATGTTTTTCGAAAAAAAAGCTTTACTGAATATATTTGACAGTTTTTTAACTTACGGATGTGAGAACTTTTTCATGTTTAATTTCTTAGATTGGTTATTACTGTGATATCTGGACCTGAATAGAACCGTGTATACAGTGTGAACAGTATTCCCTGCCTGTGAATAGCCTAACGGTTGAAATTCGGCCTCTCAATCGAGCGTCCGAGGTACGAATCCCAGGCACGCACCACAGATATTTCTAAAATGATGTGCGTATTAGAATTTGATTACCACTTTACGGTGAAGGAAAATTTGGTGTGGAAACCTGCACATCTGAGAGTTCTCTGGAAAAAAAAAGTTCCTAAAGTTGTGTGAAGTCTACCAATTCGCACTTGGCCAGCGCGGTGGACTATGGCCTGAAACTCTCTCATTCCGAGAGAAGACCCGTGCTCAGCAGTGGGTCAATAATGGATTGATGACATGATATGACATGCCTAACGCAAGGGATTTTTCAAGGTTGTGGGTGGCAAGAGTGGGAACTCGAACTGTCTAGCCAGCAGCGAGTGGGACGACTATGGTATGTGCTTAACACTGCAGGTTTAACCAGAAATTAATGTGACAATGGTGCCTGCATTCGAACCACAAAGGGTTTTAACCTTTAACATTTTATCAAACAGGAAGTAACCGATTAATCATTTATCTTTTCGCCGTTTATCAAACAAGTGCCTTATATTCGTTTGATGAATGACTTATCAAAGATAAGGCGGATGAGGATAAGCAAACAATGTAATTACAATGCCTTATTGTTATTTTTATCAAAGATTAAGGTGGTACACTATTCTTAGCCGATATTGTCTTGAAAGTTTGTTTTACTGCTGTGTTAATTGCTTTACCTTATCCGAAACTTCATACAGAACATGGGTTCTATCTGAAGTCGATTACAGATGAGTTGCTACTCTCAAGGACTGAGATGGTCGCCTCAAATATAAGAAAGCCGGCACCCACATACTTCCAACGAAACGCAAGAACAGTTTCACGCTAGAAATAGGCGAGGCAGTTGCACGGTGCATTCAATTTAGATCACCCAGGTTACACCTAGGTAATCATAAATGCGTGTCATCCATCCATGCCTATGATCATCCAGGTGATTATGTCTCAGGTGATCAAAGGACAACAATGAGTCGCCTTTCATCACCTAGGTGATATCACCCGGGTGATCAAAGTGAAATACACCGGTTGTACTTTTCCGGTCGAACTACACTGGTTCTACCACCTGGTATAGTTATAGTTGTAGCGTTTCATATAAGATGACTATCTTAGTCTTTGAAGTGGCCAAATATCCGTGATAGGTTTCAGAGAACCTGTTCTATATTAAGATGCTTAGAGATACAGGGCAGCATTCAATCACCACTCATCATTATGTGGACTGCACCACTTTGAGCTGGTCGAATTGGACTTCTAGGTTAGTACATCTTGTCCCTGTAGTACCGAGACCAGAATAGGGCGACGGTATCCCCTGCCTGTCGTAAAACGCGACTAAAACGGGCCTTCCGGGGTTGCGGGCGGCAACAGTGGGAGCTCGAACCATCCAGTCAAGTGACCCCGGGAAGAACGGCGGCATATGTGGTCACATCCCGTCGTAAATGCACCGTACCTGAAAGCACGGTGATCGCTAATGCTTACCGGGAAAGAGCTAAAAGGGCACCGCGCTCAGAGGACTCCGGTTGCGTTTCATTGGAGATCTCGGAATCCACACAGCGCTAAGGACGGACACCGGAGGGTTTATAGTGCGGTGAAAATCCCAGATAACTCAGCGTTGCTCCCATGCCGTCGGGTACGTTTTAAAGATTCCCTCGTGTCGAAAAAAAAGGAGGCATAGTTTTAGGTACATCTAGTAAGAGGATAGTTATGGTACGTTGACTCGTTCTAGGTACATTTAGTAAAAGGATAGGATAGTATAAATATATATTTTACACATTACTGTTACTCCATTGCTGCTCACGGGTCTTCTCTCCAAATGTGAGAGTTTTAGGCCACAGTCCACCGCATTGGCCAAGTGAAAATTGGTAGACTTCACACACCTTTTAGAACTTTTTATAGAGAACTCTAAGGCTTGTAAAGTGTGTCACCGTAAAGCAGTGATAATTAATTTCTGAATTAGTTCATAAACTTAATACATTCATAATTAGTTACTTAGTACATAAAGTTAATAAACTTAAAAAATAATATCTAAATTCTAAATGCAATTTGCGTTATTATAAATGTGTAAAGCAGCATAACAAGCAATTTAGATCGAAAATCACGATTTACAAGAATTATTGCACCC
>DWNE01010777.1:0-10159 GCA_018249875.1 Cecropterus toxeus
TTCACTATTTTAAGTTTCATTGAAAATCACAATCGATTAATTAGTTAATGTCAACACGATATCGATCACGTATATCATTGCGCTAAAATTGTTATATTATTTATTTATTTTATACACTCAGTTTTTAACAGTGTTCGAGGTCAAGTTCGCCAGCAAATACCTAAAACATTATTACATTATTAATAAAATAGCTACTGAATTTACTTAGTGATCGAAGTTATTTGAAAAAACAATATTGAAATAAGATCCATCGTCGTTGTTTATAAGTTTTTGATGCAATCATATTTCACGTATCATCATGTTAGGTGTAAGATAAATTCATGGGTCCGTGGCGCTATCAAGTTACTCGCGATTTGCTAAATAAGCATCGCTAAATGCAATCGATCCCTAGAAAGGAAGATATCTAGTGGCAAATCACTTCGTAGAAATACGAATTTCACCCAGTCCAGGAGTCCTGGTTAGGTACATTGCGAAAACAAATCAAAACTAGTGGTTGCCGGCTCACTTTTATATGAAGCGACCACCTCAGTCCTCGGGAGTAGCAACGCATCTGTGGTCGACTTCAGATAGAACTCCCGTTCTATACGAAATTGCTTACATATGTCCATGGGCGGCAGTAACCACTTACCATCAAGTGGGCTGCTTTGTCGTTTGCTACTTCGTATTTATAAAAAAAATGAATCAATAAAGTATTTTTATTTAAATATTTAACTATCAGTCCCAGTACAGAAATCGTATCTACGTATGTTTTACGTACAATTTCCGTTGTTCATAAATTCAGCAAAAATATTTACAAAATAAGATAAGAAGAAATCATAATTACTGATAAGCGGAAGAGACGTCTTTTTAATGGTTTAGTAGTTATCTACGTACTACTTTTCAATCAGGGGTTATTTGGACGAAGATGTTGATAAATAGGTCACAAGGCATTACAATGACTCAATCACTGCAATTGGCATGTGGCATGCCAAAACACCGAAATCGTCATAATTCACAAACACGCATGGAACGCTGTTTACTAGTTTATAAGAAATCATTCGACTTTCTACCTCTTTGTAACTGCAGGTTATTCTCAGAATTTGTGCTACTTAACATTTGTGACATTTTATTTTTGTCCCGAACGCTAACTAATTAGTACTATATGAAATATTTCTCTCGGCGTAAACAATCGTTACTCAGGTCGACATACCAATGGGACTACTGTTTTGAAACCCACGCTTTTTTGAATGATTATGTAGGCTCACAAGTGTGCTTTCAGGCTAGCATGAAGGCGAAGAAAGCCTATACGATGAATTAAAAAATACGTTAGTATTAAAAAATATGAACTTAGATTTTTTAAAATAAATAACTAACTACCGGTCATGCAGTGCATCTGTAGTAGTCGGTCACTGCCACCCATAGGCACTAGCAACCAATCGCAGATAAGATTAGAGTCTTATCTGAGGCTACCGAGTGCGAGGCCAACCCTGAAAACTAAGTAGGAATGTCGAAGAAGTATGTCACCCTCACCCCCAAGAACCCCTTCAAACCAGAACAGCGTTCAATGATCAATCATCTTGTCGATATCTGTTATTGTTACCACAATCGTTATTACCACAAAACGTACCAACTACCTTTTTTAAGTAACCGCATGGTACCATAAGCTAATATACTTTTATGTAATAAGTTGATAGAGCAGAGGTGATTGGCACTTAATTATAGTATAGTTGTAAAAATAAACACATCCTCTATATTATTTTTAAAGACACAACTGTTATCACTTCCAGAATTCGACAACGACCTGCAAGAAGAAATTCTTTGGTGAGTGTCTAAACTGATATATATGAGATCTAGCTACCATTATCAACTACCTACTGCCCCACTGCCAGGACACTAATATTTTCACCAGTATAAATGTATAGATAAATATACGAGATCACTGTACAGAAATAATGTAGGTCTACTCACGATATTTTTTGGAGCACACATGAACGCACATATATTCGAAAAATCAGAGTTGCATGCGTGCCTTATACTTATTCCGAATTGGAAATTCATACATTGGGCCACTGCTCCGCTGATATATTTCCTACTTTAAATGTATAATTTCAGAACACGGTGGAAACTTCGGCGAGCCCCCACCGGAATTGCAAATCAAGTGTCAATCAAAACAGGGTCTCTGGTTTGCAACAACTCCTACTAAAAAATCTCAAGTGGTTGTTTTAGTAAGCGAAGAAAATCAAGGGGAATCTGTAAGTCTAAAAACCGTTAAGATTAAAACTTAAAATGCCGTTTGAACCGATGTACATTCAAGGTAATGGAACTTGCCGATATTTCGTTTTTTTTTTATAAGGTTGAAGTAACAAACAGTTCATGTGAGAGCAATCAGTAAAAGTAGAAACCTTTATATAGAACTGTGTTCCTTACTGAAGTCAATGCGAAACAAATGCGACAGGAACTAAATGTATAGCAAATATAATGAAAATAATGCCACCTACGAACAGTACCCCCCACTAAATCGAACTAACACCGCAGCCCGTTTAGTTTTGTTCGATACTTTATAGTTCCGAAAATGTACAACAGATGGCGCTAAAATGAATAAAGACAAGCATCGCCCAACCAACAACCTGCGCCTATAGATGTTTCACATCAAAACACAAAATATAAAAGATAACAATAAAGGGAGGTTACCTATATTACCGTAAAACGTAGACTCTTTTACAGTGCATGTATTTCGCCAGCTGTTATGATAACAAATATTAAAAATAAAAATGTTCGATAATAAGTGCTCCGATATCTTCTATGTGCAAGATCGACAGTCGTTTGACATTTTTTTATAGAATAAGAAACATAAGCAACATCTCTAAGAGTACCAACTTGACTTAATTAACAAAAAACTGCATATCAGTGAGAAATCAACTTATGGTTAATTTTTCAGATAATTTCCAGTGTGATAAATGAAATTGACAGCAACGACAATACGACAATAAACTATCTTTTCACGGGGGAACTGGAGAAGAGTTTAACATTTTGGACAACAGTAGTCGACAAAGATGGGAGACATGCCGCATGGGGTAAGGGTCCAGTCATCCAACCCTGGGAGCAAGTTATCCAAAATTTAGTGGAAAGGGAATATAATATTCAGAAAGAATTCCTCTATAACACGTATCAAAATGGGACGCATCTTATTGAAGCCATGTTTTCTTGGAATACCAGTGATGGTAAGTACCTACTACTTATAATTTAATATTTACTGTTCAATATCCCTTTTTTACTTCTAACGAATGTTACTATATATGTGTTTTGTACTCTCTCGTCACCCAATATTTTACATATACCTACTGGGCAAGGGTCTTCTCTCAGAATGAGACAATTTAAGACCATAGCCGACCGCACTGGTCCAATACGAATTAGTAGGTACACTTGACACACTTTAAAGATTTTTCAAGGACTTTCAAATGTATAGGTGTCTTCACTGTTTTTTCTTCACCGTAATCCTGTGATTTAATTTCTAATACTCTTTTTTGTACTCTACGTACCGTAAATAATCGTAAGTAGTAATGCCGTCCAAGGACAACTGTAACTCCAACTGTGATTAGTCTTTTTGTATGCCAGCCACAGATGCGTTATTACCTCTGAGGAGTACTTTAGAACAACTTTATGCTTTTGTTATAAAGTACAAACAGATGTGGTGATGCCACTGGTCTCTGGAGTCAAACCACAGCGGGTTCAACCACCTTCAAGTACTTTTTTATGTCCCTGCCAAAACACTCAAACACAAACACACAAAAAATTTGTTACGTACACATACGTGAGTACATTTATCTTTAATAGTAGATATGTACAAACGCGCACCTTTTGGTTACAAAATTTTATATAATTTATATTTTACAAGATGACCCACAGTTTTACCCGCTACTATATAAGAAAAAAACAAACAAACACACGTAGCGTGATGTTATAGCCTTCCTCAATAAATTGACTATTCACTACAAAAATATTTTTTCAATATGAGCCAGTAGTTTCTGAGATTAGCGCGTTCAACCAAACAAACTAACTCATTGACTTTTTAATGTTAATTTTAATATAGAAGTTCTAGATAAAATCTGGATATAATTTATATTTTCAGTTCTAGATTCGTGCTTCGACGTAACAAATACATGTAATAAAGATACCCAGGGCAACTTTTTCTATAAATCGATTACGGTAAGTTTGCTGTCAATATGATTTTTTTTTTATAAAATTAGTACCCAAGTGATGGTAAATAGCTACTGATGTCCATCATAATCAAACCCAGATATGACTAGCCACATATGTACTCATATTAAGGACCTTGAGGAGTAATTTGAAAAGTATTGTGCAAGTGGTACCGATCTAGCCAGAACACAACAAAGTTACACGCTGGTGCTGTCAGGCAGGAAGTGTTGTAGAGATGCTATCTTCTATAACGTTTATTTTGACGACCCATGTGGCGGAACGGTCACCATACCGGACTGACACGCAGTGGGTCCCGGGTTCGACTCCTGGCCAGACAGAAATGTGAATGATGAGTTTAGATTTCTGTTCTGGATCTGGGCGTTTGTGTATTCGTCTTTGTGTATCCATGGCACCCACGACACAGGAGATAATCCTACTGTGGGGCTATAAGTGTAGAAAGTTTTTATGTTTTGTTTATGTTTTTATCTTCGTAAATGAAGTACTTCAACACCTATTTCTAACGTGAACGGGTCTTGCGTTTCGTTGGAAGGGTGTGGTTGCCGGCTCACTTTTATATGAGGCGACAATTCTAGTCCTCGGCAGGAGCAACACGTCTGTGATCGACTTCTGATAAAACCCCTATTATATTTTAAGTTGCTTACAGATGTCCACGTTACTGCCAGTAACCAGTTACCATCAGGTGGACTGCATGATCGTTTGCTAATTCAGTCCGATACAATAGTAATAATAATTAAAAAGCGATACTTAGTATATTTTAATGTTTTTCCAGCCAAACGATGAACGCTGGGTGATCGTGAGCCGGCTTCCACTTGACGACGACTGCTCCTTCACGGTGAATGGCAAGTACGGCACCACCTCGCTTACCTACAGCACGCCTGAGTGCTACCAATTGCCTGGCTGCGAACCACGTTAGTAACTGTAATTAAAGATCAGAGTTATTTATCACTTAGTGATAACAACACAGATACATAGAAACATACATAAACACATATCTAATGCTATGATCACCCTACTTTCAGAATTGTATCGTTGAAATAAAAACTACCTTAATAACTAATACAAACTAAATAATAAAAACAATAAATAACGATTTAGTCCTTAAAGTGATTTCAAATCAACGCTTTTGGAAAAATATTGCATGCTTGCATCAAATTTCACTTCACAAAATAAGTACCTATGTAAAGTCAACGTGCAATTCCATGATAAAGATAACTGTGCAATATATACCAAGTTTATTATCACAGTTCCAGTGGAAATAAAACCTAACATAAGCAGCATTGAAGATGACGACGGACTTTGGATAGTCGAAGTCCGATGGGAAAAACCAAGATACGATCAGGACTTCTACATAGTAACGTTATTCGTAGATAACACATCACAGAACTGCACAGTACCAGGGGTAAGTAACAATACTAATGCAATATTTATATAATTGCGTACTTGCCGAACACTGACGAAAGTAAACGCAGCGCTCGAATACTACACATTAGCTACTAATTCGTGCTTTACAAATGACACCGCGCATAGAACGAATCAGTATTCGCGCCTATTCGACTGTACATGACGAGTAACTAAATCCATACTTATAATAAAAATAAGTTTTGTCTAGCTATACATCGCATTGGCATCAACTACTGAATGTAATAAAATTTAAAAAATAATTAACAGTCTAAATTTCTCTGTACATAATCTACACCAAATCAAAAGTTATTTCAATTCAAAATTAAGTTGTATTTACTAAACGCGGGTGAAACAGCGAGGCACAGCTAGGCGTACATAAAAAAAATATCATAAAAGTAAGGGTGTCATCTGATTGGATTACCAACTGACACACTACACATCTGTTTGATTAAAAAATAATAAAATGTATTAGATGCAACCCTAGCTCCATCGTAGGTAGTTCATATAGAATGGGTATCGTAATATCTTTATTTGAAAATCCTTTGCAAGGTCAGGTGTATAATTGTAACTCTATTAATTACCTGATTAATTACAATATTACAAGGAACCCGGTATTGCATAACTCCGATTTAGGATTCCCTTTTATTTAGATTCAAAAGACACACATGAATAAAAACTCACACAAAAATCGAGACAGTCAGTCAAATGAATGGCTGACCGGGATCGAATCAGGCATTGTTTACGCGAATGAATGGGATGCTGACGACACCATCATGTGCTTTTTAATTTGTTACTTAATTAAACATCTGATAATGTTTTTAATATTACAGAATTCGACCGGCACGACGTTCAGAAGAGTTGCCGGGGAAGGCTCCTTCAGGGTAGAAGTGACCGCCGTCCTTGGCGAAGCCAAAAGTGTCAACATTGCCCGAGGCTATTTCCCAGGTGATTAATCATTTTATACATATAATTACGAAGAGTTTCCAATCTTTTCAACCGATAGGCTCAGGTAACTTATGCAGTTAACTTAACTATCTTCGCTAACTAGTTAGTGGCTTGACCGGCTAGTCTAGTTTAGCTCATTTAGCTAATTAGCTAATACCTAACCGTCCATTTTTGTGCTTATTAACTGAGCTAACTTTTAGCCGGGTTAACCGTCTTAATTATGTAGCAGCCCTGGATCTTTAATTACTTTTAGGTGTGGCAAAACTTTAAGAATGCCGCCCCTGCCCACTTGAATTTATTTTTACCATCTTAATCACTTCAGCCATCAGATGTCCAATAATTGGTAGTCATTAAAACGTATACATTATGTGCCAATAGTTCCACTTCCTACTGACAAGGCGTTTCAATGGTTAAAGTTGAATAAATGATGTGTGATGATGATGATGAGTTGCGTATTAGTATGCGAGGTTTGAATTTGCCGCCCTCTACACTTGCCGTCCGGAGCACAGGGCCTGGGTTTAAGATCTGGAGCTGTTATGTAACCCTATTTTTTCGTGAATTTGGGTAATTGCAGTGCGGCTAGATGAATCGAAGGTGATGGTGATAGCGCTGGCGTGGCTGGCGGCGCTGCTGGGCGCGCTGGCCGCCGCCGCGCTGGCCGCCGGCCTGCTGGCGCGCCGCCGCTGGCGCACCCGCAAGCGGACCGGACACTACTACACCGTAACTACCTAACATGCATTATACCCTATATTATACCTGTATTTTTGGAAATAAGTTAAGATTATACTAAAAAAAAGAAAACACAGGCAAAACAACATTTATTAATCGAGTATTTAAACTTGTAAATTAAAATAACGATTTATATTACTGCACAAATAGAGATAATTAAATTAATCAGAGCGTATTCGGGCAGAGCTTCCCCTTAGACGGTCGGTAGCGAAGTGTGTTGACAGCATTCTGTTCGTCTTATATAATTCCGGTCCGTCATAATATTCAAAATGTTTTTTTTTCATTTCTAACAGTATTATAATTATTGTATTATATTTTATATTTTTATTAATATAACATGCCTATTACAAATTAACACCATCGCCCCGTTTTAACTGACAGAGAAACGCATTAAGGTTAGTAGGGTGAACTTAATGCCTTTCACTGTGTAACCCTTAAAGTATTTCAAAAGATTAAATAAAATAAAAACCAAGGCATTCGGATGAAGTGGCACCGATGAGCAATTAGCTTTGTTGCGTTATTTTTATAACGGAATGTAAGGTCGAAGCGTGAAGTATGTAAGTTGCTTACAAATGTCCATGGGCGGCAGTAACCACTCACCGTCACTTTGAAGTAGCATGCTCATTTGCTACTTCAAAGTGATGAAAAAAATTGAACAGGCACGCCATGAAACGTAATTTTGGGTACTTTTGACCAAAGTTTACGATGTTTTAATACTATCAATTTGATTTGTTTAATTACTTTCAATTTTTATCTTCTAACGCGTAATATACGATACGCTGGACGCTTATCACAGTTTATTAATCTGAATGTTCTCAATTAAACAGGGTATCCAAGACAAGCCCGTAAAGTTCAGCGACACAGACACAGTGCAGGACTTAATCGTAGAAGACCAGTGGGAGATTCGGCCGGAAAGGGTGCTTCTCCACGAAGTTATCGGAGAGGGTGCCTTTGGAGTAGTGCGAAGAGCAACCCTTTTACCCGGCTCACGGGAGGTCGCTGTGAAAATGTTAAAAGGTTTGTAACGTTCGAATTGCATACAAAAAGAATTTTACATATTTTTCCTATTTGAACATTCTAAGATTTTGGTCGCTACGAAAGTCAATACGCTAGTTAGTTAGTAGTGCGTTTTAATTTAACTTTACTTTTTTTTTATTTAATTATAATAAACATACCCATATCTGATTATTTCCTTGGTAGTATAGACGAACACTGAGAAGATACAATATAGGTATGGATTAATAATCACAAAAGTATTCTTTCAATCCAATCAGTAATTCCTGATATTAGCTCGTTCAACCAAACAAACAAACTCTTCAGCTTTAATTATAGATGAAACTAAGTTTCACCGCGACCATGCCGAAAGTGGGTCGATACATCGGCAGTAACAAAACTAAAACCTCGCATCGTGAGCATTCCTTACATATAAAGCGTCCACGCAGAGTTCCCGTCGGCAGAGGAGGTGCGTTCGTTCGTGGCGGAGGCGGAGCTGATGAAGAGCGTGGGCGCGCACCCGCACGTGGTGAGCCTGCTGGGCGTGGCGCCGGGCCGCCGCCCGCTGCTCGTGGCCGAGTACTGCGCGCGCGGGGACCTGCTCTCCTTCCTCAGGCATGATACTTCTCAACTTCATACTTTGTACATGATACTTCTAAACTTGATACCTTTGTACTATAAATAGTATCAAAGGTGTCGACAGTCGCATTTTTTTAAATTCTTAGGGCACGAGGCCTTCTGTACCTATTTTTAACGAAAAAAATAATCCAACGTTAAGGATATTTTGTAGGCACATATACTTGTACGTATGGGAATATATATATATATGGGAAAGAGAGGCTGCTGCCCCCTTTGCCTCCCCCTTAACGAGACCCATATGTACCTACTACCATGAAACGTTATAAATGGACATTTCAAACATTTCTTCGTTTCGCAATTTACATTACAATGTTCCACTTGAGCCTTATTACGACTACTAAACTAATAGTGCACATAGTAAGATTGTATCATTGTAATATAATTTAACATGTTGCTAAACAGGTGCGCCTGGGATATGATGGTGTCCAGGCGTAACATAAAGTACTACAATAACAACAAGGAGAACATCGACTATAGAAATGACCTATTCAAGGACAAAGAACTGAAGGAACCACCCAAAATCGTTGTGAATCGATTATACGATCTTCAAGGAGTTTGTGATACGGAGCTGACGAATCTTGACCTTCTATCATTTTGTAGACAAATCGCTATGGGCATGGAGTTCCTAGCTGCCAATAGGGTGGTTCACAGAGACTTGGCAGCCAGGAACGTGCTGGTTGCTGCAGATAGGACGCTAAAAATAGCTGACTTTGGCCTGTCAAGAGATGTGTATCAGGAAAATCAGTACAAACAGAAAGGAAATGGAAAAATACCGATAAAATGGATGGCATTGGAATCGTTAACGCACAGGGTGTATACTACTCAAAGCGATGTGTAAGTAGATTTTTACACTTATTGTTAGACTGTTCCCTTCTCTCCTCAACATTAATAAAATTGGAATGTCAAAAAGTAGTCTCATCAACTCTTGGCTGGTAAAATCTTCGACGTTTACTAGTGGAAAAGTAACCAAAGTGGGAGAAAAAATAGAATGGATGGTATTACTCTGCAGTTTTAGACATGCTGATTCAATTTAAATTCTAGGAAATAAATAATTCAAATTTAAAAAAATGCAGAGCAACGAAGATGATTCAAAAAAGAAATTATAGCACGTCGCTTGCACTAATCATTTTGACAATTTTTACCTATCTTCTTTAAGCTCAATTCATTTACGTGAAGATTAGGTGTAACTAATAAGTTGTTAGGTATCTTCTATATTTTTTTTAATATGAAGTAGCAAACAAGCAAGTAGCCCACC
>DWNE01010778.1:0-10159 GCA_018249875.1 Cecropterus toxeus
GCTTCACGCTAGAAATAGGTGTGGCGGTGTTACTTCCCCGGTCGAACTACATTGGTTCTACCACCTGGCAAACATTACATTTATTACACTTAAAACTAGTAATATCGTTAAAAACATTAAAACAAAAACAGAAAAGGTGCAATTCTACTAAATAGCCTTAACCCATTTTAAGTAGTGATTTATGCCCATCAGTGGGACAATACTGGGTTGTCGGGAACTCTCCATGGTTCAACATTGGGGTACCACTGTCATCTTTTCTGGCCAAAAATGCCTGGTCTAAAAGTTATTGAACCTGATTGGTTACATCCTAATTATATTGGATGTTGCTGTTTAAAAGGAGAGGCATTGAAATGTAAACCTTAAAAATGTTTCTAATGTTAGTGCGAGTTTATTGCGTTCCCTCGAAGCGATTTATGTTTTGCCTTTACATTACAATGTACGTTGCACTTTTACGTTTTTCTTTTCAACCGTACCTTGCAATGTACATAATAATACGTACGTACAAAAGTGTAAATAGAGATAGATTTAAGGAAACGTACTAAACTCGTACTAAGGAAAATGAAATATCTAAATGTCGTATACAAAAAAAACGTTAATGTCGTAACGAATATCTTACTTATATTATAAATGCGAAAGTTTTTGCGAATGTGCGATTGGGAATGCGAATTGTGAGGATTTATGTGTATTTATTAATCTTTGACTACTGATTGGATATAGATAGATAGAATTTGAAACACAGGTAGTTTACTGCCTCGATAAACACACAAGATACTTTTTATCGTGGTACATACCCAAGCGCGAAGTCGCGGGAAAAGCTAGTAAAAATATTTCTGTAATATTCCAAGATTTCAGCAACAAATTTTAAGAACAGTAGCAATCCGTTCGTATTGTTTTAAAGCATCGCAATCAAATTCACAAATTTGCTTTCGAATTAACATTTTACTTAATATTTAACCTAATAAACCCGCGCTTCCTTGTATCTCCAAGTTTCTTAATTATAGGTGCGGAGTTTAGGGTAATTACACATGTGCAGTTTGTACAAATTGCAACAACTATGGTTCGACCTGGGACGTATCACTACTCTTGCGTTTCGGTGGAAGGGTGTGGTTGCCGGCTCACGTTGATATGAGGTAACTAAATTAAACCTCGTGAGTGACAACGCATCTGTGATTGACTTCAGATAGAATCTCTGATTTATACAAAATTGCATGCTTGCATTGCAAGTTTGCTCCTTACAATTATAAAAAAAATGGGCGGCAGTAATCACTTACCGTGAGGTAAATTTCATACTCATTTGCTATTACAATTAAAAAAAGGTAAACGCAAAACCTAATGAATCATATTGTACGTTTGGAGCCAGCCTTATCTAAATGGCGTAATACTGGGGACATATTTCGGCAAATTCCCGGCAATTCTCGTACGCTCACAAAGAACCGGGACAAACTTCCAGCCTAATGTCTCCCAACTCGGATACAGCGCTGGTATCAATTCTTACCGAACTGGAGACTGCTCTGTTTTTATAGGTCTCCATTTGAATATCGGATACATTTGAATTTTTATCATTGAATACTGTTTCTTTGATGTAAAGGAAATAACGCGTATCTACGCTTTCTTTTAGAATAGTTTTAGTTTTTCTATTTATTTTCTCTTTCCTTAGTGTTGGCTATAATGTTGATTTAAAGAGTAAGGTTGTTCATCATGTTTAATTTCAGAATATATTTCTTATGAAATTGAAGAAGGCAGCGAGTATCGAAAGCATGTTCTGATGCTAAATAGACACAGATTGCGCCTAGAAACATCCTATGTACATTAACTAATTCTAAATTGGGTCAAGTCTTCTCTGAAGTAGCTCACACACGCATTTTATACCAGATGATTAAGCTGAAAAACTTTAAAACAGCGGCGCTAACCATAAACTACTGCTTATTTATTATTATTTTTTATTAGATTGAATTAGCAATCGAGCATTCAGTCCACCTTATTCTGAGTGGTAACTGCCGCTTCTGTAAGCAGCTTCATACAGAACAATGGTTCTACCAGAAGTCGATTACAGATGCGTTGCTACCTCGAGAGACTAAAATGGTCGCTTCATATAAAAGTAAGCCCGCAACCACACCCTTCTATCGCAACACAACTACTTCACGCTAAAAATTGGTGTGGCGGTGGTACCTCCGTCTAACTACCTGACTCAGTCTAATGACTCAAACTACCAACTGATTCTAGCCCCTGGCAAAATTTATATATATACGAGACAGTCTAAGTTGAGCGGCAACAAAGCATATTACGATCTTCATTATATGGGTATATGGGTACTACTGATGTTCACTGCTGTGTCATATATACTGAAGGACAGTAAACACGTAAGATCATAAACTTTTATTTGACCAAAAGCTGATATACTGAAACGAATAAAGAAAACAATTCCTGCTCTATTTACCGTTTGGTAACTTTGACGTTATTTATAGACACACATTTTATTTTAGAATTATTACTTTTGAAGTGAACGTTTATTTACAATTGACATGATTTGTCACTGGAGGACACGAAAATGGGTTACGAAAGCAGGTATCAGCGCTAAACTAGATGGCGCTGTGCGCTTTTCTAAATCATACTAGCGATTTTATTCCGTATGTTGTATCTCATGTACCTCAATTTTGTTTTGTCTAACCCTATTATTATTAAGTTATAATTCTGTTCTGTGTCAATTACATAAACATGTTATTTCTCTACATCGAAATGATTTAGATCATGGGGTCGCGATTTGACACGGTACTAGGTTCAAATCTATCTAGTTGTATCTATCTTTTGGGCAACGAAGTGCATTACTTGCCTGAGTAACGTTATAGACCCACATTTAAATCTTCTTAGTGGTGTATTTAAAACAATGTACATTGCAGATTAATTCTCTTCAAAAATCTGGCTAACCACCTTAAAACCTCAATGTTCGACGGTCGCCATATAAAATAAAGAGATTTTACTGCAATTTTACTTAAAATTCACACAGTAAGTCCATAACGCAATACCGCTTACATCCGATCCGAAATTGTGCCGGTTCCAAACCGGATGCAAGCCGGATGCACCGCTGAACCGATAAAACTTCAGATCTATCGGAAGGCGCGCCCTACTTCGCTTTGTGTTGCTCCACACAATTTCCTCTATTTAAATGAAAATAAAGTGGAAAACACAATAAGAGTTTTAGTGATTATTTAGCTTTATCTTTACTCGACCGCATCAGAAGGAAGACAATGTTTTTCGAGCGTATGTATGTATGTATGTAAGTATATCAATTTCTTTGGCACGCGCTACAACCTAAACGGCTTGACGGATTGTGACTTATGATATATCATTAGAAACGTTTCAGTTTGCAAAGTGTCATAGTCATAGACTATATCATCATTAAAAATGGCGCCTGCAAATAGAGGAAAAAGGGGGAATGGACGTTTGTATCACGAATATATGCGTATCGAATGAAAGCTAGTAAATAGATTATTTAAGAAATAAGACGGATGTTATATGTAACTCATATAACATCCGCCAGTAATAGTATCAGTAATAGTATATAGTAATAGTATGTAGTGAAGTAAATAGTAATTAACGATAGTAATGAATTGTAATTTTTTGAATTGGAAAACCCTATAGAATGTAAATCCATAATTGGCTGTAAGAAATGTAAGCATTAAACATGTATCTTAGTTTTACGAGCTGTGGATTTTGTTAATAAAAAAAAAAAACTTGTATTAAGAAATCATTATTTTATGATTAAAGTAGCAAACGAGCAATCAGTCCATGATTATAAGTGGGCGTTACTGCCCATGGACATGTCTTATCTCTCATAGAATAGGGATACTTCCACTTATCGCTGGTTTTTTTGTATATAACTTTCCTAAGTCCAAGATAACTTCTCTATTTGAAAGCTCGCGTTTGTTGGTTTTGTGCTCAACAGACATTAATTTTGATAATGCAGCCGCGCTTCAACTACAAAGCAAGAGAATTTGTTTCCACCACACAACGGAAATGGGAATCACATTTCGCGAGCTTCAAAAGGCTGTTTCGAACTGAGCTTTAATAAAAGCATAGGTATTCGTAGATATAGGAATGAAATCTGACTGTAACTTTTATTAATACAAAGCTGGAACGGCATACACTTCCTAGGAATTGTATACAATTTCTAATGGAACTTTATGTCTTAAATAAATTACTATATGAGGCACGACCCGAGTGACATCTGACCCGTCTGACACGCAATGGGTTCTGGGTTCAATCCTCGGCCAGGCAGACATCTGTTTTTGTATTTGTCTTTGTATATGTCCATGGTACTCACGACATGCGAGAAAATCCTAGTGTGGGGCTATGTGTTTCGAAAGCGTTATTATAAAAAAATATAATATTTCTGAGCCTTACCCTTATATCAAAAATCGATTAATATCATTGCATGTTGTTTTGCATATACCAAATTTGAGCTATTATATAAGCTAATATCGTTAGCGTGATTCAGAAAGGAATACAGCGCCATCTAGTTGTGGCTCTAACAACTATTTTTCGTTTTCTTTTTATCGAGTTTTAAATCAGTATCCTAAAGAAGTTTCACTTTAAAATTAAATTCGCTACAAAATGGCAACATATGAAGAATAACATTATAATGATGTATTTCAGAACGTTTCACCTAGCAGCCTTTTAAGGTCCATTGCTGGACATAGGCGTCCGTGAGGTTTTAACAAATGGTCAACTTGACAACCATGCATATTGATAACTACATTATTTAATGTTATATAGGTTCTCAAAATCGCAGTAGCTGTTATGCTATATAAGTTTTCAAAGGTAGTAATACCTTTTGTAGTTCGACTCTGTAAGTACCACCAACACCATGCTGATTTCTAATAACAACAGGGTACTTATGAGGCGTTCCAACTTTCTTCAGGAATAGCAACGCGTCTATGACCAACCTCCGTAAAGATTTTAATCTTACATAAAGATATTACAGGAATAACACACAATACAGGATAATACCGATTTAACAGGTGGTGTAACTCTTTGTGATTCGACTCCGGAAGCGCCACCGCCACACCTATTTCTACCTAATAAGAGCAGTGATAGCCTAATGGTTAGAACTCGGTCTCTCAATCGAGGGTCCGAGATTCGAATCCCAGGCTTTTTCGAAAATCACAGATTTTTACAAAATTATACGCGTATTAGAGTTCAATTATCACTGCTTTACGGTGAAGGAAAACATCGTAAGAAAACCTGCATATCTGAGAGTTCTCTAAAACAAAAACAAATAGTTCTCAAAGGCGTGTGAAGTCCACCAATTTGCATTTGGCCAGCGTGGTGGACTATGGCCTAAAACTCTCTCATTCTGAGAGAAGACCCGTGTCCAGCAGTGGGACAATAATAGGTTGGCGATGAAACAGCAATGTCAAGTGCTGCTGTATTCTAGTCTGAAGGTTATACAGAGGGACACACATTTATCCGAGGCGTTCCAACTTAGTCCTTAGAAGTAGCAACGCATGTGGCCAACCTCAGGTAAGACAGACAGAAAGACGGTGCATATTTCCTGGATTTAACGTCTCACCCAATTCCTAATAACGTGAGCTCAAAAACAAATGTGATTGCCCATTACGAATACGGGACTATTATGCGGCCATATTGGATGGAAAAAGGGCGGTATAACGTTATCTGTTATTGTTCCACGCGCCCCTTATACTTTTTTGGAGTGAATTTAATAAGGAATACTACAACGGTTCATTTATTTTATGTAGTATGTAGAAGACTATCACTGTTTTTATGCTATCAGTATTTTTTAAATATATAACGCGTACTTAGTAGTCGCGGTCTTAATTTCCTACCGATATTTGGACTCAATTGGATGGATAGAGGTCATTCGTGGAATTGGAAATTTTGATAGTAAAGAATTTAAATTGCGTAAGTACCAGTTACATATTAAAATCACGCTTTGTGGCCTCATAATCCCACACTAGGATTTACTCGTGTCGTGGGAGCCTTGGACAAAGATGAATACACAAACATTCACACTCAAAACAGAATTCTAAATTCTAAATTCACATGTCTATCTGACCGGGGATCAAATCCAGAGTAAATATACGGTTACAGTATAATTTATTCCTTGAGTCAACTATGCAATCTTCATTATAGCGTAAATAAAAGCATCAGCACAATTCACGATTTACTTATAATTTTCCTCAGGAACTGTATTATGATAAGCTTCAGGATTCCGCGGATTCGCTACTTGAACAACTGGGTCAAATCTTCCACCTTCACAATCTCGCGGATTTGCTAACTCCGCGCCACACTCACTGACTGGCGGATTACGGGTGTGGCGGTAAGCTATGTTTCTCGGCAACTTTCGAACTGGCTAATACTCAATCGGTATTTATTTTTACGAGTTGAAGGCAGTGCTTCGAAGGATTGTATATTTCGTATATATTGTAGTGACTTTAAAAACTTTGGCGTTACATGAATTTTGCAACATTCAATTTTTAAGTGACCACAAATCGTATGGTGAGTTGATAGGCATGCGTGAGGTAGGTATGTGTAGAAATAAAACATTTTTTTCCAAGTCTGGGTGTAAGTGAATTCACTTTGGCGTTACTTTAATATTATTATAGAGTTTTGTGCGTGTTGAGTTTCTGGAGTATCAAAATTTATTTTTACCAAGTGTCTTAAGTCTTATTATAATAGGAATAGCTTAAGATGATAGAACAATTTGAATTTGTTTGACCAGGCAGGTACCACCGCTATACCCGTTTCTAGCGTAAAGCTAGAAACGGGTAAAGTTACGTTTCGGTGGAAGGATATGGTGGCCGCTTTACTTTCATATGAGGCGACGATCTTAGAAGCCTTTACGCATCTCTGATTCAATTCAGATAGAGCTCCTATTCTTTTGAGGAGGTTGTGACCACTTACTGTCAGGTATATGGCATACTCATTTGCTACTTCAATCTTTCTAATATTATAAATGCGAAAGGTTATGTGCAAAAACTACTGGTCAGCCTTCGTTGATATTTAGCAATGCAATATTTTATTACCTGAATTAACATATGAGGTACTTATTACCATGGTAAACGAGACGAGGAATAATGGAAATAAGCTAGTCTTATATAAAAATACTCAACGCTATCGCGTAGTTTGCAAAATTCGCGCAAACTACGGAAAACGTCCGATTTTAGCAAGTTTTCATCGTGACGCACTTTCCCTGTTTTGATCTGAGTATATTATGACCTATGTGCTTTTTCCCGTGTTTTCCAATTTGTACGCAAAACTCTGAATTAATTTCCGGAAGGAAACTTGCCGTACATTTTCCTTGGTGTACATAAATCTTTTAGTGTTCTGTCGGTTTTGATTTTGCCGGCATTAGTCTGGAATAGTACCACTTCTTCATTTTCAGTATCGAGTAGTAGATCGAGTAGTAAAAAACTAAATTCAGGAGATGAATACGTTTTGGACAATGTCCAATGCGGCTATCAACATGCATACTAGGCACGGTGAGTATTGGGTCTTACCCCCATTAGGTCCGCTGCTGTAAATACGGGTCTCCTATGTCCAGTGAGTTTAACTGTTAACAGGGATTCTATCTGAAGTAGATCGAAGATACGTTGCTACTCCCGAGGACTAAGATGTCACCTTTTCTGAAAGTCAGCCGGCAACCACAGCTTTCCACCGAAATGCAAGAACTGTTTCACGTTAGAAATAGGTGTGGTGGTGGTACTTACCCGGTTGAACTACACTGGATTTACCACCTGGTAATACTTACACTAATTAAGTTTGTATTACTTACACTTCATGCATCAAACTATTGTGTTTGGAAATAAATACGATGTACAGGCACACGGAACTTTTATTCTTAATTATATTCGTACGAATAATTAATTCAGTACATGATTTATCAATTCGCAACATGAAATGGTACAAAATAAACCCACAATTCGGTTAACCAACAGTTAATTTGTGCTATAATTAAAACAATAACGTTTAAATGTAGCATGATATTAATGTACTGCGGCTTGCGGTTATTTCATGAACTCCGATAGCTTGTTTTGGTAAATATGTTTTCGTACAAACTCTTATTTTTATTTTATTTATTTAACATGTTTTTACACGTTTGTTAAACACCACTGACGACACTAGTTATAAATATCAATAAGAATACATATAAACGTTATGATATTTAAGTTGATTGTACCTTGTGATTATAAATAACTTTAATAGATATCACAATATAATTAAATATAAATAAATAATAAGTAATCCATAAATATTATAAATACATTATATAATTTTATACTACTATTAAGACTATTTTATAAAGGAATATTGTACTGACTTTATGACAGTTTGTTTAATACCTGCGACGTTAATTATAAATAGGAAGGAACAATCATAACGTGGGTATTCCACCGATACCAGTGTAAGACGTTACTCTGCCCAAATGTATTCTGAAAGTTACAAAACTGTAATAAAGTGAATGTTTATAAGTGTGGTATATAATTTATCGGATAAATAAATTCAAATCCTGTAAAAAGTGTTATTTACTTATGGCCCGGTTAGCCACAACTTACCTCCTTCTGAAATATTATAAAGTAAACTAGTAACATTTTAAAAACATTAAAACAATAAACTCGACTGCGTTTTTTTGTATAATGATATATTTATTTCACGATTTATATAAGTTTTTGGCAATATAGGTAAATTAACGTGTACACTTTTATCAGATTGAAATTGCAATCTGGCATGCAGATAAGATGCGGTCTGATAAGTGGTTTTTGCCGCCCATGGACACCTGTAACTTCATATAAAACAGGTATAGGAATTTCGTATAGGTTCTATCTAAAGGCGATCACATAAACGCTTAAACATAAACCTAAACGCTTTCTACACTTATAGCCCCACAGTAGATTTATCTCCTGTATCGTGAGTGCCATGGACACACAAAGACGAATACATAAATACCCAGACATAGAACGTAAATCTAAACTCATCATTCATATTTCTGTCTTGTCGGGAATCGAAACCAGAACTCACTGCGTGTTAGACCGGTATGGTGACCGCTCCGCTACACGGGTCGTCACCCTGTGTGTTTAGCAAACACACAGGTGTGTTGCTAAACGCAAGAATTGCTTAACGTTAGATATAGATGTGGCGATACTTCCCCGATCAAATTACTTTGGTTCTAACACCTGAAATTTTATGTGCTTTACTCAATTTGTCGCAAATTAAAGTGTCTTTAGTTCTCATTGTACGATGTGTCGACATTATACAGTATCTAAAACAGTTGCAATTGGATCTCACTTCATTACTTCGAGATGACTTTCTTATTCACAAAGCGTGGCGTATGAGACGATTACTTCAATAGTTCATTACTTATGTCTGTGTAGGGTGCACATATTGCAATGTGAAAATTCAAGACTACTCTATAACTATCTCTAAGTCTATTTACTAACAGTAAGTACTTGATGACACGTATGTAATTGGTATGCTGGTCTGGGATGCAACGCGTCCCAGGTTTGATACCCGACTAAGCTGAGATTAAACATAGTCTAGAATATTCTTTTGAGTCTGGGTATTTGTCGTTGTGCGGTTTGTAGTATTGAGATTTTTTTTTATCATTAAATTACAAAGTTATTTATGTTTAATACGGATAAGACTGATTTTTATATTGTAAAACTAATGAAATTTTTAATAAGAATCCAACTCAAAAAAATGTTACAAGGTTTTCATAAGTTTAGTAAACAAAAATCTTTCTAACTGATGATCGCGACTTCCTAAATATGCACATCAACCTACTACCTACCGAGTTCCTGAATTGGTAATTGATGACGATTCCACGATTCTAACTTCAGTAGTTTCATTAAGCTTTAAATATAAAATCTTTGATATTTTTTGATCTGTTTCTGTTTTAGACTGTTTTAGACTAATGTCTTCGCGGAATTGAAACAGTTTCACGGTGTTTTAGATCCATGCCACAGGGTCGAAATATGGGCAATAAGGAAATTCAAAAACCGTATATCGTGAGTCCCCTTTACACGTTAAAACTATTTTATTACATTTTTTTGTGTGTACATAAGAATTCGATGATCAAGGACGTCCTATATAAATCATGATCCATATGAACACTAGTCGTAGACAATATTCAGGTACGTGTTCA
>DWNE01010779.1:0-10158 GCA_018249875.1 Cecropterus toxeus
GCGACCATCTCAGTCGTCGGGAGTAGCAACGTATTTGTGGTCGACTTTAGATAGTACCCCTGTTCTATATGAAGTTGCTTACAAATGTCCATGGGTGGCAGTAACCACTTACCATCAGGTGAGCTGCTTGCTCATTCGCTATTTCAAATTAAAAAAATATATATTTAAGAAAATCTGACTTTATTTCTGTATGAAGTAGTCGTATTTATTATTGGAATGGTTAAATAATTAAACGATATGCGGCAAATGCATGTTATGTAGTAAAATATGACTTAGATTACAATCTTTACAATAAAACGGTTTTACATACATCAAACTGAATTTGGAGAAGAAATAGAGCAACAGAATAGTAGGTAATCGTAGGTGAACTGCCTATTTTATATCCAGGCCATATTTTATTTATGCGGGCATTTTTTTTTATATGACCCTAGACAATTCCTGTTTCTATTTACATATTTTGTTTATAAATATAGGTTATTTAGGTGGGCCTGCTATTTAATACGGCGGAGTCGACAATTTGTGCTTTTATTTACATATTTTGTTTATTAATCATAGGTGTGACGAGAACTGAAGTTGCATACTTTAATGACATCATCGTTCTTCAACTTCCTAGAAATGTTGTATTTTTATACTTGCGACGTAAACATAATCTGCTCTATTAATACAAAAAGAAAATTTTAACAATGTATAACTTGATACTATGACGTTATTAACAATGTTTTTGTTATTAAGCACTTTGGCTAAATATGTATATATTTGATCGAAGTGTTGAAGATTAAACAATTGAGCTGTGTCACTTTTAGGTTTTGTTTATTTTCTATCTTAACAGGCGGATGTCCATTTTGCCGACTCACAAAACACATCATGTACACATGTAAATAGAACGAGTGCTGTTCCCTACAAGTTATGTAGAGTATATTAAAACACTTAACGAATATTAACGTTATGATAGACGATTTATCATTTCCGGTATGTTACATTGTTCCCTTAGTATGAGCTTATTCCGTTAGCTCAAAAGCAATCATTGTTCTTACCCATACATTGCACGTTTCCGTTTCCATGATTGTCCCACAACTGGGCATAGATCTTCCCCCAGAATGTGAGAGTTTCTGGAAATAGTCCATCGTGCTGGCCAAATGCAAGGGGAAAAGGGAAAATTAGCTGGCAAAGATGTGTAAAGTACAACTTTGACAATTGATTTCCTCGTTCCTATTTCTATTTTACTCTTTCGGAAGCGTAAAAAAATACTTTCAACGCCATAACCTAACGCGATTTTCTCTCGTGTCGTAGTTTCTATAAAAACATAAAGATCAATGCTTTTTGCATCTGTCTTTATGTTTTTTACCCAGTCCCAGAAAAGAAGTCTAAATTTATCATTTATATCTGTCTGGCCGGATTTCGAACCCGGAATCCACTATGTTTCAGGTGACTACTCCGCCACGTGGATCGGCAATAAAAAGTTGCAGTCCTACATTTTTTTCTATGTATTCAATATTTGAAATGTATTTTAGCGAATGTAGAGTCACGACTGAATGCACCGCTGGCCATTGTAATGATAGTGTTTCAAGTTTAATAACAGAATAATTAGTAATAGATACGTTCTGTGTCTAGAATATCTATATCATATATCTTTTATGTCTTGTAAAACATGTACTTAGGGCAGGGTTGCCAACCGCACTATAATTTAATATTGTACTATATTTCGGATCTACGTATTGTGTACTTTTGAACAAATAACGCAAAAATACTATATTTTCGACACCGAAATTCAACAAATAAGTGCATCAGTTCAAAATCCAAATTTTACGAACGCGTCTTTGCAATAATTTTAAAACAAACACGTCACTTCATCAAATATAAGAATTATAGATTTATTGAAATAATTTTATTTTTATGTAAATGTTATGACTTGTCTGTAAAATGATATATGTTTTATATGTGTAGCTATAAAAATGTAGTTTTTAGAGCTTATTTAAAAAAATACTATAAGTCATTGACAAAATGGTGGTAACCCTAACTTAAGGGTCACCTATAAATTACGTCACACGATAAAAGAGGGGAAGGGGGTCAAATTTTTGTGACATCACATTTTAAATATTTATAAGTATTAAAGTCTCATTTATAATTTGAGAACTGCTGTTTTAACATTGAATCTTTTTTGTTTTTGCTTATTTAACTCTGTTATTCTCTTAATTCTACTGTGTATAGAATGTATCTTAACTAAAATGTAATTAATTATAATTAAAAAATAATTCTAAAGCTATACATATATACAAAATTAATTATTACTGCTGTTTTAATTTAAGAATTTTTATGTGTAAATTGCAAAATGTGACATCGCACTAGGAAGGAGGGGTTGTTCCTTGTTATTGCTTAATACCATACCTCATACGATTTCAGCAATTAAAGTAGGTATATAAAAATACGGGACATAAAATATGGAAAAAAGTACGAAGTTTCGAAATTAAGTACAATGTATTTTGATATTCTGCCTTAGTTTACTTTTAGAATAGAGGGAGAGAAATCCAAGTTGGCAAAAACAGGGGAAAAAATTAATATGTATATTTAATAATGTCACATTTTTATTTAATAAATCTTATTTCAATTATTACCTTACTTTACTCCTGTGTTCAGATAAAACTTTTATCATTGGATACACTCTTAAAACAGAATTTCTCTTATAAAAGTGTTACAAGAGTCCGCAAACAATTCTATTTGCCCCACAATGCTCTCAGTCCGATTGCACTGCTCTTATTTGCAATGGATGGCGTTATGCAACGTTTACTCTTAACTTATGTTGTAACTTATAGTAAGATTCCCTCCTATTTGAAAAGTACAACTATGTTAACAATTTTTATATAGGATCATTTTTTATTTTGAGTATACTCAATTATTACATTAAACATTTTTTAAAGTAACCTACGTATTTAACAATAATTTCAAACATCAATTTCAAGCAAGTATTCATTTAATTAACTATGTATAGACATAATATCCCTTTTTAAAATCGTAATTAATTTACCAGGTGGTAGAACCAGTGTACTTCTACCGGGGAGGTACCACCGTCACACCTGTTTCTAGCTTGAGGCATTTTTCCTGCGTTTTGCCGGAATAATGTGGTTGCCGGCTCACTGATATATGAGGCGACTATCTTAGTCGGAAGTAGCGACGTACCTGTAACGGACTCCAGATGCAACCCCTGTTCTATATGAAGTTGCTTACAGATGTCCATGGGTGGCAGTAACCACTTGCCACTTTTCAAGCAGACTACTCGAAATTGCAAGAAGAAAAGACATTGCTCACTTAAAAAATCTAATTGAGAACCTCTTCCAGTTTTGAAGTACGTTAATAAAACGGACGATATCGCTACTGCATAAATAACTATCACAGAGAACAGATACTGCGTATCAAATACAAATGATTAGTTATCACAACAAGTTATAAAGCTATCGCTGGATCACTTGTAATAAATTCGTTATATTGTTTGATTTAATAAGGCTCGAGATGTATGTGCGTTCTACACACATATCTCATGAGGGACATCAATGAGAGGCCTCTCCCTCTCGGAAGGCCTACGTGCCGGGTTGCCAATGTAATGTTACCATGCCGGATCTTCTCAGTTGTGTTCGTGTTCCGATCCGGTGGTAGTGTAAGAAGAAAATATTGTAACTGAAAATTTGTAAGTGCCCCCGGAGCAAATGCAAAATAAAGACATTTCATTTCATTTCAACATTTTTCATGACCCGGCAAAGGGCCCACGCATAAATTACGTCACAGGAATTTCCCGACTTTTTTGACCCCGGGAGGATGGATCAGAAAAGTCGGGAAAGACTTTTTAAAAGCTGGTCACGTTTACTGGTCACACACCCCCTTCCTAGTGATGTCACATATTGCACATATACATTATTAAATTAAAACAGCAGTTCTCAAATTATAAATGAGATTTTAATGCCTACATATATTTGAAAAGTGACGTCACTAAGTTTAGTACCCTTCCCTACCCCCTGTCACACCATGTCACACTTCATTGATTCGTAATTTATTGATGACCCAAAAGAACTTCCAGAGAAACGCCGCGGAATTTTTAGTCAGTAGGAGTTCGACATACGACGACGACGCGACCATCACTGTCATCATACCAGTCTGACACGCGGTGGGTCCCGGGTTCGATCCCCGGCCAGACGAAAATGTGAATGATGAGTTTAGATTTCTGTTTTGGGTCTGGGTGTTTAATACGAATACACTCATATTTGTATGTCCATGGCACCCACGACACAGGAGAAAATCCTACTGTGGGACTATGAGTATAGAAAGTGATTATACCCCTTTCGCTCTCCTGGGTAAAGCGGATACATGAGAATTTCTTCGTGATAATAAAAAGAACAAGTTATAAAGCTATCGTGTTGGATCGCTTGTAATAAATACGTTATATTGTTTGATTGGACGATCGGTTTCAATTGCTTGTCATGCAGTGACATTCCCGACGGGATGTCAATAGACAATTGCAATGTGCGCGCACACATCAATTATTTAACGTAATTGATACTCTACTTCTAATCATACCTATTGTCTACATACAGCTATAGTATCGTTAAGGGCACTGAATAAACACATGTCCTACCGTAATTAGTTAACAAAAAAACTAATAGTCTAGCCGCTTAAGATCTTTTTCTTTTTGGATAATGCATCATGCATACGCCAATTTGTCTACCTAAATAATGTTTAAGAAGGTGTACATATAAAGAAACATAATAAAGTCTCAATATGTTATAACCTAAATTTCGATTTGTCGAAAAAAGTTATTTTTAAAAAGGTCTTTTACAAATTCAATATTCTAAAACCTACGCGAAATGCTTTTACGTAAGTAAAATTTGTATTGCTAGAAATATAAGCAAGCTATTATTTTTTTATTAGAAATTTGCCATTACCCTCACTACTTACCCTTGTATATTGTGAAGGAATACCGTTATTTGCATTGAGTAGGTACTTTTCAGATATATTTTATGAGGTATAACGTCATGTGAAAAGATAAACAAAAAATATGTAAATTAGGTAACATATCTCGTTTTATTGCCGATAATTTCTTATGAAAACATTGTTACAACTTATGTAAACGGTTATTATAGGATAATAATTTTCTGAAGAATTCAGTTAAGTAAAACGTAAGCGTAAGTATAATTATTTTTGTTAAATTAAGTAACTGAATACGATAATTGATATAAATGATGTTTTCTTTTAATTTGTATATTGAAATTTAAATATTTTTAATACAATTAATTTTTTAACGTAATTTCATATTAACACTCTGATTGATATTTTTATTATCTTAAAAACTGATAAATAAATTGTAAACAGTGTTAACAACACTGTAATAAAAAAAAATACAATCTAAACAAGAAATAAAAATGGTATTTATCAATCTATATTCTACATATAGAATCGATAAATGCGTTGTTATATTTACAGAAAGAATATATATTATATTCTTTCTGTATCAACGTCATATCATTTTGTAACAATATTTTATTGGCTTCCTAATTGCATTACGATGCTATACACGTAAGCATGTGGCGTACTTTGACATTGACCTCTCTTGTAAACAGCGGTGACACCGCTTAGCTAGTGTGCGCTGATACTGCTGATCAACGACAAATTGTCGATAATTGCTCTTTGTTAGCCATCGGAAATCAATCGAAACGAACTTTAATTATTCAATGCCCACACACATGCAAAAATGATTATATCACAGAATTGTAATTGATAAACCTTATAGGTAGCAATGGAAAGGAACAAATATTAAAACGAAAAAATGTAGTGAAAAAATTAATCCGATCACCGGACCAATTAAAATTACTGGTCCTTCGAGAACAGATGTAATTACCGATCGCGTTATGCGTTTCCTACATCACTGATCTAGAGCACAGATTTCTATCCACGATTCCGAGATTTCCACAAGCGGCGGGAACAGGCTAGGAATGCAACGGACGCATGTCAACGCGCATAAGAGTGTTATTTTAGTCGCGCGAGGACCAAATTATGATTTACCTCTTATGGGGAACGGCTTCGTCATGATCGTCTCCGAGGTGGGCGGCAGCAGCCGCTGCGTCTCCGGAGACATCACACTGGTGCACAGATTTAACTCATGTTTTTTACTGTCACTGTTACTGTTGACGCCGCCGCGTAAACGCAGCGACGGACCGTTTGGCGCATCCATCTGCGAGCGCTATCACGACATGACTGGGCGACGGAGCGAGCGCGCGACTCTCGACCGTAGAGTCGACAATCACCACTATCAGCTGATTTTGTGGAAATTTATGGTACACCGCGTCCAGTGAGATAGTAGACACGAAGTCTCGCTCTTGCGTACGCGCTATGTACGATGCTGCGCAGTTCGCGGTAGCGTGAATGATTGGTACGATCTAGTCTCGAGTGCATAGACGATTTCAAAACAAAACTAACAGCTCGGTTGCACGACAATCTCGACGGAGAACGCGGATGGGACTGCTCGGATTTTGGGCAGATTGCCATTCTTAACGACGAATACGTCACAGCTTCCCCCTCGCCTGCGCGCTGCCACAATGTCCGGAATCCGCCCGTCTGTCTCTATGTCTGTTCGATATTGGATGGCCGTACAATGAATTAATCGTTGTTCGGAGATTGAGGGGGACTTTGGGTCTATTGACGAACAATAAAATGTAATATAGATGCGCAAAAAATAATACATTGCAACCTTAGGGTGTAGTATGGTCAAAATATTTTTGTGTTTTTATTTATGGTCCCTGTGACGTCATTGTTCGAAGCCGGTCGCTCACATATTTTATAGCGAAGAATCTCTATTTCAGTTTCATTTCTTGTAACATTCGAATTCGAATATAAATTTCGAATTCGAATATTTTAGTAACATTTCATGAAGTATTTCAAATACTTTCAGTTAAATTTCAAATGCGTTCGTGTAACCTTAAGTTGCAATGTAAATAGAAACAACAAGCGAATTAGTTACGTAATTAGATAAGTAAACTAAAATCGTGAAGTATCGACTTGTTAACTTGGAGCATAAAGGTAAAACTAAATAGCGGCAGTTAACTAGCTAACGAGAAAAAATGAAACTACCGCAACTCTATCTACTCGTATCGAAATATGGTAAAGTAAAAACTAAGAAAACTCTTTAGTTGTGTTCACGTGGAAATTTAAATTTAATTAAAAGCTGCGGTACAAGAAAGCTCTCTTACCGAAATTTAACGTTGTCCTGGTGTCTCAAGGAACAAATTATTATTTTTATTTAAATGATTAAATCTTTTTTTTTTTTGCAAACGTTCTTGACACTTAAACGTGTTTTGGTTATGGAGAAAAAGCATCGAAAACACCATAACTTACATGTAGTTTGACAATTTGATAATAATAATAATAATCCTAATGAAGTATTTATATTAAATTAGGTATCTAACGTTCTATCTATCTAACGATTTCTCGTAAATTAGGAACCTTTTACAACCTCTTTAGTCAAACGTGTTTAAAAATTACAAGCATTAGGTACACGAGAACATACTTGAAATGACACGCAATTGGACTTTGTTCAGCAACTAAAATACTAAAATATTTGCAAGGTGATTGATTTTGAAATATTGCAGTGAATTATTTTTAGATTATACTCGAATCTCTATTTCTTCGGTTCACTATAAATCTATTGTGATCCAACTGCGCAGATCTGGACATGATTCCAAGCAAACCCTAACAGACATCTATAAATTGTAGGAAGTTAGGTGTGTACCTAATCGCTTGATGTTTTATCTGCCCCCGTTTATATTAATATGAAGTTCCATAAATTATAACTTAATTTTAAGTAGGTATGTGTACAGCTACCAATTCGCATTTGGCCAGTGCGGAGGGCTATGTCCTGAAACTCTCTTAACTTGAGAGAAGAGCCGTAGCCAGCCATAGGAAAATTATAGGATGACGACATTTACAAGATAAAAATATATTTTTTCAGGCAATAAAAATCTAATTAGGTATTATTTAATGGTAACAGGTGATAGAACGAGGTGGTTCGATTATGGAAGTACGACCGCCACACGCATTTATTTGCATATAACCACAGGTATCATTATTTTTTAAAATAATTCAAACAAACAATGATGAACGCGTCATTTTGAGATACAGACGATTCTGAAAGTAAACTTTAACCTGGTAGACATTATGATGGGCTTGAGTTATTTGCTATTTGCTCGTGTATATTTATGTCGTCGCATCACATGCGAGTTAATAAGGCTACAATGTTAGTGTAAGAATTACATATAAATTTAGAAATGGGCGGGGCACCAAAATATGCCATGCAAATGTATGTTTGTGTTACGTCTGATTTCTAATAGTTGCTATCTATGCATTAATGGCGAAATGATTGCAGTCTTGGCGAAAGTAATAAGCAAATACAATTAGAATAGGAACCTGCCGCGTCTCGTGCCAACGTTTGTACGATCGGACGATTTTCATCTATACGTACATGTAGCTAGACTGGCTTCAGCTAACTGTATAACTAATAGGCTTCAACATCTGAATGATCTTTTTTATGTATGTACATAAGTCTTTCTATACGTAAGCACACATACACACACCAGATATATACATATATGTAAACACAACTTTAAATTTTCTGAAGCTTTTGGAGAGCTTAGAGTCTGGTAATCAGAATAATACTACAGTATCTCCTGTCTGTATATAAGAGGCGATTAAAAGGTCTTCTTAGGTTGCTAAAAGTGGGAGCTCGAACTACTCAGATATGTGTGGCCGCTTATCGTAAGCACCAGTTAGTTCGCGATGAGTGTAATTGCTTTATTGGCCCCGGATAGGACCGTAGAAGGCGGTCCTCTACGGTTCGGTTTGCACGTTGATTTTTGCCACGGACGTGTAAGATGTGGAATGAGCTTCCTCCTGAGGTATTCCCGTTGCGCTATGACATGGGGCTCTTCAAAAAAGGTGTGAAAAGAATTCTCCTTTAAAGCCGGCGATGCATTGGTGACTCCTCTGGTGTTGCAAGTGTCCATAGGCGACGGTGACTACTTACCATCAAGTAGCCCGTCTGTCTTATCGTTAGGTTTAGGTATAAAAATAGGATATTTTTAAAACGAAGTTTATTTGGTGAAAATACAAAGGCTCGGTGTTGTAGTTTCGACTGATATATAATATCCTGTACTGGATTATAAACACGAACAAATGTACTGTAGTTCGAAGTATCAAGTGCGTAGGGCTTTGTTTCTAGTTTTCCAGGATATGGCCATATTCTACGAAGCAGAACAATAGTTGATTGTATTACTTTGAGCACAGAATTAGGTACTCAAATTCTCAACGCTTATAGAAATTAAAGAAATACTAAAAAAATACCCTTTCTGCACTCATAGCCCCACACTAGGATGTTCTCCTGAGTCGTAGGTGCCATGGACACACAAAGACGAATACATAATCACTCAGATCCAGAACAGAAATCTAAACTCATCATTCATTTTTCTGCCTGGCCGGGAATGAACCCGGGACCTACTGCGCGTCAGACCGGTATGGCGTCCGCTCTGCCACGCGGGTCGTCAGAATACTAGTGTTACAAATATTGTCTCTCAGAGGCATCTTTAATATTCTAAAATTATGTGCGTAATTAATAGTCATAAATACGTCTTTCTTTATAATATTGATGTAGCAAACGAGCAGTCCAACTGATGGAAAGTGGTCACTGTCGCCCATGGACATCTGTAATGTGCCCTA
Source organism: Cecropterus toxeus (assembly GCA_018249875.1). Taxonomy (NCBI): domain Eukaryota; kingdom Metazoa; phylum Arthropoda; class Insecta; order Lepidoptera; family Hesperiidae; genus Cecropterus; species Cecropterus toxeus. The sequence continues at coordinate 9,748 of DWNE01010779.1, forward strand.
GATTAGATCAGAATATTAATTGTGGTTGGCTACATGTCTGAGTGGACTAAGTCGGAACGCCTCGGATAAGTATGTCTACCTTACCACGCCTTTTAGAAAATAACAAAGCAGCTCTTAAGACTTCTGTTATTACCCAGAAATTGATATGGCAGTGGTACCTCTTCAGTCGAACCACTTAGGTTCGTTCTACATTTAAAACGTCGGAGGGTTCTTCAAAAAAGTCCTCAAAGTCTTGTTCACCAATTTGCACTTGGTCAGCGTGATGAGATATGGCCTACACCCCTTCACCTGACCGCGTGTCGTTTGGAATTGGGTCATGTAAATGTTTTATTTAAGCCAGGTGGTAGAACCAATGTAGTTCGACCGGGGAAGTACCACCGCCACACCTATTTTTAGCGTGAAGCAGTTCTT
>DWNE01010780.1:0-10158 GCA_018249875.1 Cecropterus toxeus
AGTTTTGTTGTTTTATGTTAAGCGTATACTGGCGGAAACCCGTGACGTCACTGAATGGACACTGTGCAAGATCAGCGCTAGCTGTTCGGCAGCTAGCTTAATTGCTGAACAGTATCCATTTCGTCATTGGTTTGTCTACAAACATTCTCCTATATATATTTTATATTGATTCAGTTTTGAGTACTAGTTGGTTTAGTAAGTAGTAGTAAGTAGTTAGTGGTACTTTATTATATGTATGTTTGTAGGCCTTATGGCGAATAAAAGCTTTCTTTCTTTCTTTCTTCTTTCTATCACACCCTTCTAACATGAACACAGCAACGAGATTATTGTACCACGCGTGGCGATCATAATCTATACTAATAAATTAAAATGAGATGATGTGTGTCTGTTTGTTACTTAATCACGCAAAAACTACTGGTCCGATTTACATGAAACTTTGCAAGAATGTAGTTTATTTACCTGGTCTACTTTTAGGCTAGTTTTGATTTCGATATTGTGCACTATTTAAAGATGGCGTCTAGTTTTATGCCCGTAGCGAAGCACGAGTACTTCAGTTAGTAAATAATAAAGTATAAATCTGATTTTAATGGACAATGGTATAAATAATCTACTGTTATATATCACACCATTTTTTTGTTTATTTTGTATTTACATTTATAACGTGCAAGCTTTTAACCCCTATTTAATCCCTTTACGGTTTGAATTTCTAAATATCCTTTCTTATTGCTCACTTACACTATAAAAGGAACCTCTGTACCAAATTTCACGGTTCTAGGTAAAGTAGTTTCGGTTGTACGTTGATATATAAGTCAGTGATCGGAATTGCCTTTCATATATATAGATATATACTTACAAACTATATTTATCTTTATTCATACGAGTAGGTAGTTACAAGTATATTAACATTTATAATATTCTGCATAATTCACCCCTGGAAATTTAATCTCACTGACTCAGTGAACCATATTTCATCGTGTATCGGGGCGGAAATTAAAAAGTGAACTCTATCCCCACCGCTACTGATGTTATAGTCCGGGGGGCGGCCGCGAAAATAGTGCGCCCATCGATTTTGCCATGTCAAGCGTGCTTTTGCATAAAAAAGTGCTCACAGCCTGTTTCAATATTTAAATAATACGTCGCTATAGTCCACTATAGCGTTAGTTTCAACTAGGAATTTGATGATACAACTCTACCAAAACTTTGGTAATAGTAAATTCAAACAATGTCATAATGAACAATTTGAATTTGAATTTGAAAGAGTGTCATGATGTATTTATATGTACAAAGTATTAAATATGCGGAAGGATTCATAATTAGTTTTTTAATTAATCGATATAAATTGAAATGAGTGTATTATATGTATTATTACATTTAAATATGTAATTACTGACACATTCACTACACTACAAACACTACTATAAAATAAAATAAAAACTTTATCTATCTATACCTATACGAAACAAACTGATGTAAACATTAGTGAAACTTAACCCCAATTTAAGCACTATCGCTCAGAACCCCCGTATAAAAGATCATAGGGTTTAGTTCATGGGGTGTGCGGTATCGATTGTGAATGTACGCGTCAACTATACCTATGATACATATGTCTAATAATAAAGAAACTAAATGTAAAATAAAATACTATGACCTTAATAAGACTAGATTTTGCCAACGAGTTCGTAGACTTATCTTCATCATCTTTACAATAAACATTTCAGCTTTCAACTTTCAAATTTCAACTTGTACTACCTTTAGAATTAAATATACAAAAACCTTATTAGGTGGTCACCAACACGATTTATAGAACCTTCGTGTCAGTCAGTCACCTTCCTTTTTTAAACATTTTTTTTTACTTTTTTATATCCTAATATGAGTGAAATCTGTAATAATTACGCTACTTAAAAACCGTACAAATGTGTGACCTATTATTTTGAAATCGGGCTGTTTTAAATATATGAACTGTAAACCGGATAAAGGACATGTATCAAAAAAGTTCGTAATCGTACAATAAAAGTGTAATGGAGGTACCCCTTATTTGACTTTAGCGCCCTGCACCCTAATTTGCAAACCAAGAGGGTAGCATTTGTGGGGCGTTGGGGAACGAATGCAAAATCACCAACTGTTCCTGTTATTATTTAGTACCATTTTGTTGTCAAGTAGCTCTTTGATAACAAATTTCAAAGAATCGTGTCTAAATAAAAAAATTTAACCAAAAATTTTAACTATACGTTATATCAACTTAAATGTATCTGAACGTGGTCTTTCACTGTAGGCTTCGAAACCTCAGTCTCTCAGTTTGCTTTGGAGAAGGCTATACTTGGAATTTCATCACGAGACATGATTCGCAACGATGAAATCAGTCGACGAACTAAGCTTACCGACATAGTTCCTGAAATAAGCAAGCTGAAGTGACAATGGGCCGGCCACATCGATCGAGGGATCGATAACAGATAGGGAACAACGGTCCTCGAGGTGGATCGATGATCTGAAGAAGACAGCGGGAAAACGCTGGATTCACTAGAAGTCACAAAATCTACACTAGGAGTGGCGCTATTTAGGGGAGGCCTATGTCCAAGGCATATGCCTTGCATGCAGATGACTTCTAAAGACTGATGGATAGAAGTCGTTAATTCTTTCGGAAATTCGTATTGTATTCCACATCACAATATTCTACAAAACAAGCAATTTATTATCCATAACATGTATATAAAGTAATTGAAATATTGGAGTTGAATTAATTTATTACAGTTAAGATTAATATAAGAGCGATGTGTAAGGAAATAAAAAATAAATCATTAATTTCTATACGATAAAAGAATCTTTGTACTGTCAGCTCATAACTATAATAAGAGAATGATAAACACTCACAATACCGTTGATAAATGTACCTTTCATAATGTCAAGTTTTTAATAAAGTAGAATTTTACACGCAACCACATTATAACTTTTTCATTGAAATTCTTTGCTCTTTGATTTACTGTTTTGAACAAAAGGTGCCTGAATGTCTAGTACACTTGTATCAAGAGATTCGTGAAATAGGTATTCGTATAATTAAATATAAGAGATTTGAGAAATAAGTGATCAGTTCATTAAATTAATATAATGATAATGGAAAATAAAAATATAATGAAGACTATCAGTATTATCTTCGCTAACCGATTATGGATTAACTACTGGGCTATAGGGCCTTCTCTCAGAGTGTGAGGGCCATAGTCTACCACAGTCAAGTCTAGTGCGAAATATTAGACTTCACAAACCCTTGAGAACTATGTTTAAGAACTCTCAGAGAACTCTCAGGTATGCAGATTTATAAAAATAAACTATAATATGTGACATTCTTCACGTGGTCAAACATCTGACGAGTGACCGACAGCGCACCAAAAGCGTACAGCGTATATATCAGCGTAGATGATTTTGTGTAAAAATGACACAAATCCAGAGCGCTATTGATTTGTATTAAAGCAGCTAAGATGATCCAAGCTTATATCAAGTAATGTTATTTAGGTATTTCACGATCAAGTTGGAATTATTAAAATTTATTTCGAAATAAAACTCCTAAAACCGTTGTTGTTTACACAAACGATACGCAGAAAACGAGAAACGAACGAGAAATTCAGCTGAAGCGAATTTTAAATGCAGAAGCTTTCCGAAATTAATTCGATCATTAACGAGTTTGCGCGGTTCCTCCAGCGGAAACCGCGGAGCGGTGCGGGCGTGTTCCGAATACTGAATTAAAATCGTTAATTGCTTCTACGCTTAATACGTAAATTTTATAATTGTTTATTTCAACTTATTGCTTTCATTGCAATCTTGCAGCTGTTGATGCTGTGGAAGCCGGTTTTAGCATTTGGTACTAATACAATTCATACTGCACGTCTGTATTTTTGGATTGATATCAGCAGTTTTTGCGTTTATTGTAATAGAAACGGTGTTGTAAATGACGAAACAATAGTAGAGGCATAATATTATATGAGGTATACTAACTTGATAGTAAAATGTGACAGAGGGTAACAGACTTCGTCAGGAGGAGACAGTTTTTACTGTATATATGCATGTTTATATTTCCGAGTTGTAACATATGACATATCATCGGAACCGCCTTAGCTTGTAGAGTGACATAGCGATATCATTTTGAAATAAAACATTTGCGAACAGAGAAAAAAGGGCACAGACTGGTTTTTTTTTAACATCATCGCTATCAAATGAAAGGTAATAAATAGACTATTACTATAAATAAATATAATAATAATAATCTTCTTGTTACTGTTTCAGGCAAATTCATAAAAAGATAATCCGACCGAGAGACGAACATGTCTGAAGTACATTCATCATAAAACACACATCTTCTTAAAAGTCTGGTGTACGACTAGCGGTTGGCGTGAGACATGTGATTTTTACGCGCTCTATTAATACCAACACTAACTGCGAGAACGCCACGGATCTTCGAACGGGCGAAAATAACATAATGCTCGCGGTAGTGTTGTCTTATGTCGTTTGTCGATATCGATAAAAAGTATCGTTGAAAATTTAATTAAACCCATCCTTGCACTCATCTTTCCACTTGAATTATACTATTCCTGTCATGCGTGGTTGCAATTCGTGTGACAGAGAAAATACAGATTGTCACACATATGTTTAATTTTACAAGTAAATACTTTAGGCCCGTTTTAAGGTGCTTCCATCGAACCTAAGACACGGGAAATATCTTCTTACAGTTTTGAATGTAAAAAAGGGTTTTTTTTCATTTTTATTAATACTTTAAGTGTAACAAGTTTTTTCGGTATTGTTGTTTCATTTATCATGAAATATTTAATTCCGCCTAGGCATTTTCTTCAAATCAAGATCTCTTAAGGAAAATATAATATGTTAAACTGTAAGCATGTATAGTTAACATAACAATACTGATAGAATATAATACTAAATTTATGCTGTTCAAAATAAATGAATAAGGTGGAAGCACCCCAGATTAGTTAATTTTAGCAATAAAGTGCTAACGGAAATGAAATAATAACTAGGGGATAATACGAGAGCAGTTCCTAACTTTTGAATGGTTAAAACTAAATTTAATAGATAACAATAAATTTGCTTATAAAAACTACGACGCTCATTATTTTACCAAATTTTTACCGCACCGTATTGCGTAGTTACTAGGATCAATAGCATCCTTTTCGAAAAATTGTCTACTATTAAAAAATATCTATATCGACATTTTTACGAGCACAACACTAAAATTAAATTAAGCCACAGTCATGCTCAAGAGCTCTGTTTGAATGGACGTGTGTTGGCTAATTTTCAAATTGGTAAGTATTTACGGAAATCCAAATTCGCAATGAACGGGACACTACTTGGCAATGTTTCCTATCCATAGCAATTATCATTTGAATGTTTTATGCTAAGATATTTCGGTAAAATTTAAATGATGCGAATAAAATTAAACAATATACGTGAAATTTCTTGAAATCTAATATTTTTTCTTTAATCTTGAAAATAAACAGTCATAAGTATAGCTATTACCAAATTCTGCGTTCGAAGACAAGGTTAATTAATAACTTCAGATCCTTTTAATTAAAAGAAAGTGAGGTATTGTGCTTGTTTTAGTCGGATGATGTATTTTTTTTTTCATAAATGGAATGAAGGCGACATGATCTATTTGTTTCAACACCATACTGTCCCAATGCTGAAAACAGCGGGATTTTGCCTTTAGTGAGTATATTGGACCAAGACAGTATATACTTATCCGGGGTATTTCAATTTAGTCCTCAGAGGTAACAATACCACATACTGAAGGTGGACTGCCCATTTGCTACTTTTATATCACAAATACATTATGCTCAACAATTGTCATCGCTAATCAATTTATCGTAAAGACAATAAAACACATTTACAACTTAATTATTGCTATCAAGATATTGATGGAAATCTCCATCGGATATCTATTAGCTGAGGATTAAGAGCATTCTTGATAAGACTTTTATAACAATTCATGAAATGCATTTTATCACTACAAATGTCGTCGGTAACATTTCATTTGACACACACTTCAATAACAAACAAGAATTTAAATATTCCTGTTGATAAATAAAAGATTATGATACTGTTATCTTTAACATGTTCGTAATACATACTATAGAAGTGAAACTTCTCTATCGACGTATGAGAGAAATTTGCCGTCACGTTTTTCTGTAACGCGTCACATTTTTCTGTTATTCTGTTACGCGTTACATTAACTAAATTAACTTAAATATTTATTTTTATCACTCTTCCAGGGTTCGATATCCCAACCCGACGAATGATAGGCAAGTTTAGTCGGTAAAGTTATCTTTACGCCACAGTAGTATTTAATGTTGCTTACGAAATTTGCTGCTAGGTTTAACACAGGCTAATTGCTAAGTCTTTAACTGTGCACTAGATGTCACTATTTTTCTATTGATAGTTTAATGTTTAAATGAAAAAAGACCGTTTACGTTTAACTTAATATTTCATGAAGTTTTGATAATTTTTAAAAACTCTCTCATATCATTTTATAAAAAACAGTGGTGCCTGGGATTCGAAACTCGGACCTTCGATTGAGAGGCCGGTTTCAACCATTAGGTTATCACTGTTTATAGCTCGCTTTAATATTAAAGAAATATGGTCAGAGTTGGCTGCAGGCTTAAGTCTTCTGTATACGACGCAATTTGTAACCATTAAATTGTAGTATCGTATGCATATGCAGACGCGTAACGGAGCGGTCACCATACCGGTCTGATACGAAGTATGTTCCGGGTTCGAACCTCGGCCAAATAGATATCGTAACGATGAATTTAGATTTCTATTCTGATTATGAGGTTTATTTTTCTTTGTGCGAGTCATGGAAACCTGCGACACAGAAGAAAATCATATACCCATATTTTGATTTTGTTCTATTGGTGTAGAAAGCTTTTTGCTTTTAGTTTTTTATATTCATTTTATGTGACCATGGGTAATGTTGCCCGCTTACCAAGTTAGAAGGTTGCCCTATTATTTTTAATTAAAAAATAAAATGTGCTACGCGTGAATGTTTTCCAAATGAAAGCCGATTTTAATTGCAGATGCTTTCATATAATGTATTTGAAAAGTTTGTATTCATTTTGAATTATTGAAGTTCTAAAATAAAGATTTTGACCTTAAACTTGTTGAAGCATTTTTATTCGTTTTAAGGTCGTTTTCAGTTTGAATGGTCACTTCAATTCAACAGATGCTATCATATCCTGTGTCGAACTCCACTTGTTTGCTAATTTATACCAAATAGGATTGGAGGGGGTACACCTTTAATCTTATTTGGTGTAAACTAGTAAACACCTGACTTCACTCACTTCGTTCATCTGACTGCAAATTCTATTGTAAGTTTATGAGTAGTGTTACCTCGTCTCAATCATTTTTTTTAATGATAATAGCAAATCGATGATTGCAGGCGCCACGAGAACGCAGCAAACGCGCACGAAGACAACGTCGCGTTTTCGCGGCGTCAGTGCTGCGCATACGTTCATCGAACGAAGAAACGCTTATATGAAAGAGATTGTATGTGTACCGTACTTCTACCCGTACTTCTAGACAAAGTCCAAAATTCATTCCACTGGACTATCGCTTAATTTACTTTATCACCTTTACCTCTGTAAGAAACTAATTCGGATGCGTTGCTACTCCGATAGACTAACGTTGCTTGATATGAATTTGAATCGACAAACACATTCTGCCACCAAAACGCAGGAAGGAGCTGATTTATGCTAGAAATTAGTGTAGCTGTGGTATCTCCCCGCTCGACTTACACTCGTTCTACTACCTTCCAAAATATATATAATATTTGCAGCATAAACCACACATAACTATGTTAATATTTTGCGTAATTATCATAACATCAATTTAATATATTCAAAATTATTTCGACCCGTGTCAGAAACGGTACGACACAAAGGCAGATCCGAACAGACATTTATCTATCAGTCCCCGAGTAGGGTGACCGGTGATGTCATCCATTCTTCCCCACTGACAGGTCTGGTAATCAAGCGGCGACCAAAATGTGTTATCAATTTTCGGTAGAAACTTGTGATTTTTATAGAAACGAAGAGAATATACAATGCTTGAATGACATTGTCTATTTTAGACCGCGTTCTACTTTTAATTTTTCACCCCCTACCGTATTTTACAGACTTTGTATTGACAGATTTATATGTGTTTTAAGTGGTATGTAGTTCACATATTTGCGATCCCGATCTTAAATAAACTTAACTATGTCGCAACTAAGAAAACAGGAACTGCAAGACACTAAACGTCTGGACTATTTAAGTTATACCGGCATTAGGTTATTGTTTATATAATGCCATGTTCATCCATTTATTAGTCCTTTAGGTCAACTCAGCATAGCTCTTTCCAATCGTACCAATAGTTACAAAGCCCGGCATTATCTTGGTGACCGCAGTGGGTTAGTTATGTTTCATAGCAAGAAACTGTTGCCCATTTCCTGTATTTCCTCCCTTACTCGTCTCTTACGACAACCAATGGAAGAGAAAGAGTGGTACTAATCAAAACCTACACAATATATTGACGTATTCGCTAAAATATTTCAAGACTACACACAGTCAAAATTAATCTACATTCAAACATTCCAAACCCAATAACAGTAGGTCTGTGGGTTCGCTATGTACCAGGCGAACAGGAACAATAAGAGGTGGGTCGTTGCCACATGCCGGGGCTATTTCGAGCTTTGTGACCGATATCACGGTGTATCGATTGTATTGATGTTGTGTTCGTATTGTGAAATTGGGCACCACGCCACTGATAAATCTACACGCCTTAATGCATGTTGCTTTAGTAGATTTAAATCTCATAACTTGTAAATGTACGGCCCGGTTGCTATAGTAGCAGAGATTATGCACTATGTAGGCATGAAAAATAAAGAAATATTCGGGTAAAAATATTCTAAGCGTAAATATAAGAATTTTGAAAATGTTTTTCAAGGTTTCAATTAAACATTTATAAATGTTTAATTTTGTGACCAGTCTACATAAGCGAAAGGATATGCACTTTTGATAAACCATCGCAAAGCCTATGCTAGAATAATGGTCTTAAGACAACAGTTTTATTTTGTGATGTAGACTAAAGTAATATTTTTTGATATTTCGCCCCTAGGGGAATGAAATGTTTGTATTATAATTTGACGTACGAAGTCCCGCGCAACTGTTACTTTTGCGAAAAATTAAAAAAAGGAGGGAAAAGAAAATTATTTTATTTTACGAATGATTTCGTTTTGTTTATCGCTCTGTCAATTTATTTACCAACAACGATAAAATGGCGGACAGGGATTAAAACAGGTACAATCACCACTTGCATTTAATCCTTTGCGACAGGCCACAATGCTTATGTAAAGCTTTTAATTTATATGTTTGTTGTGATCATATCTCATTGACATTAAGTTCAGTAAGATACATGGTGCAATACGTACAACGGGTAGACATTATCGCTATATATGGGGACTATTAACTCGTTTGGTCTAGACTAAGATCCTTATCGTGTCATTAAAGAAAATTTACGCAACCCATAAATGCAATACAAAGTTGAATTAATTGTGGTTGGTCGAAGAATGAATCCGTGCAATTAATAAATTGTATTTTCTTTATCGCTTTTTAACCGTAATTTATACGGATTTATTCCACACATATGTGTAAATGTCGTTAAAGTTCGTAAGTATGCATATGGAATAATTTGCATCGTAATTCAACTGATTGCATAAATCCGTTTGTTTTAAACAATTATAGTAGTGAATTGTAAAGTGCTGACCTTAGAAAGTCAAGGTTTGTCTGGAGACGATAATGCCGTGTCAATTTAAACTTCATGAGTTTCTCATGCGTGTTAACTTTTGACCGTTTTCCTTGTGATTCCATCCCAAAAATTATAATTGGATTTTAGAATATCTATAGAATTTTGTAAATAGCCCCAGATTTATCGAAGTTTAGCCACAGGTGCGTTGCTTCTCCTTGGGACTAAGTAGGAACGCCCAGAATAAGTATATTATATTATTACCAGGTGGTGTTATTATTTTTAGGTGGTAGAACCAATGTAGTTCGACCGGGGTAGTACCACCGCCACACCTATTTCTATCGTGAGGCAGTTCTTGCGTTTCGGTGGAAGGGTGTGGTTGCC
>DWNE01010781.1:0-10157 GCA_018249875.1 Cecropterus toxeus
GACCCTGGAGTTCAACCAGGCACCGAAGTATACCATTACGTCGAAGCTGCGTCTTGTAAATGTCAGGTAAGAGTCATTCTTAGTAACTGCAGCAACATCTAGGGACATTCCAAATATACTAAGTTGTCAACCCATCGTTGTCCCACTGCTGGGAACGGGTCTCACACAGAATGAGAGAGTTTTAGATCATAGTCCACCGTGCTGGCCAAGTGCAGACTGATAGATTTCACACATCTTTGAGAACTTTTTTAGAGACATAATTCTAGAAAATTAGTAATACAGGAATTGGAATCTCGGACCCTCGCTTACGAAGGCAAGTTTAAAAAATTATTATTGCTCCTCAACTACACCTTCTTAATATTGATTTGTTTATTTATTATCTGTTTATCTTTAATTAAATAAGCATTCGGGTCTATTAAAAGTGCTTCACCCTTACCACGTCCACCCCAAAATACTTAAGGGCTTCACATTGTTGTTATACACCTGAAATAATTGTAGCAGAGCTTCCGAATTGGAACTACGAAGGGTAGAACCCTTCGTTTCTGTTAGACTTGATTTCATTTACCTACTTTATAAACTCACAATTTAAGCAATTTATAAAGTGAATTTACTTTTTCGTTTTATTAAAACTATGTGTTCTATTTATTGCTTCACATGATGTAGGTTATATTTATTTCAGTAAAGATTTCACTCCGTATCCAAATGCAGAATTAATTATACAAACATAACATTTATACCGCACTACATTAACACACTTCTCAATTAAAAAGAAATACTTTCTACACTCATTGCCCCACGCTATTATTTTAGGTGGTGCCATGGACACACTTACCTTTGGATACCTTTTGAAGGTTTCCACCTTGTGACAAAAAAAGGGTTTAAACCCGGAACCCACTGTGTGTCTGACCGGTATGATGACCGCTATGCCAGGCGGGTCGTCGAATAATCATTCTACACTAAAAATATATTATATGTATATATATCTTGCAGGTATGTTCATCTGAAGACACAAGTTGCGAATGGTTGCCTCCAGACTCTTCTCTTCTTGGTGGCTTGGTACTCGGCGAAGACATAGATGAACTAGATTAATACATGTTTTTATATAATGGATTGAAAATAAAAGAATTGCAAGTTACACTAAATTAAACTAATGCCTTAATATTGAGTTTAATTTATTAATAGAATCCGTATAAAGGATTTATATGGGGGACGAGAACATTACCTATTAATCTGTCTTATTAAAGACTATAGCCTGGACGCCAAGAGAATACATTCTTGACAGTTCGGGTCCGAATGAATGAAGTACCTAACTATATATAATGGTGTAAAATTACGAAAAAAATATATGAGTATCGTTTTTACCTGTTTCAATTTTTTAACACGAAGATTGTGTAACACGAAGATTCTCGAAAACAGAAAACATTACTTTAGAAGTTTTCAACGAGATATTAGAATTTATATATATTACAATTTTCGTTACAACCGTAGATAGAAGTAATCATGAACGTAAAGCTGATAACTTTCCTCAAGCGAATCAGAATTTAACATTAAATATCTCCGAATATATTTTTCCCTTTGTTAAATCTATCTATCATTTTTATATTATTTACATCACTTTTATTTATAAGTAAAACGATACAAACAGGTACCATCCCTAGTTATGTGAGTTATGTCCATCTGACACTGATTGACAGATTTCTAGAATAAATCCTCTTATCGCTCCTACTTCAGAATAATTTGCAGTATAATCTGCAGTATTGAATGTTTCCACCAATATATAATGTACTCTGTGGTTTCCACAGAACTTAATCATTATGTTTACTTCTGCAAATACAATAAAGGGATGGCAACATTTTCGTAGAAATTATTCACTTCATTCATTTAATAACTTCGTTCTATCTGTTCTAGCTCAGTTATCGGTCACTCGATCAGTCAGTCTCGTGTTTGACATTAGTCATTAGTAGTCAAGCTAATGAAGTGTTATATTGTTTTTGACCAAATACTTTTTAATTAAATCAAATATACTGTAGTTTTGTGACCGTGCTTTGTTACTTCGATAATCTTGCTATATGAAAATCAATGAGTATACACTATAATGTGATACAGGTGATCCGTAAACATCGCACGGCGTAGTGTTATGGAAAGTGATCCGTCATGAAATACTGTTGTGCGGTTATTGTGCTATGCGTGTTGTGTGAAAGTCAATTAACAAGCTCCAACAAGACAGAGACCGTTTCATTTAAGACTAATTCGACGTCCGAACAAAAAGGATGGAACATAAAACTTGACATTTACTTCTCGAAAACACTTCCGAGTGTAGTGAAGAAAACACTCGGGAACGATGTCCGGTTCAAATGCGAGGCTATTATGAACTTCACTAAGGTTGAAAAATACACAAAGAATAAGGAAGGCGTCGAGACTTCTCTCAAGGAGTCCCCGCCTGATCATATCCAACAAACTCTTATGAAAAACGTTAAAGTTTACTGGCTGAAAGATAACAAAATCTTATTAGACTCCAATAGGTTAAAGGCATCTACAAAAATCGACAAAGCGAATGGAACTATTGGCACCAACCTTAGAATCAAAGACATAAACAGACAGGACGTAGGTAACTACACTTGTGTTATTAAACAAAATTACGAAAAGAAGTTGACTACGAAACTGATAATAGAGGGAGACGTTGACGATGTCGAAAACTACGAAATACCGACGTACGCCTCACTTTTTCCTAACACTGAAAATGAGAATCAATTTAAAATGACTGTCAAAACAACCCCAAACTTAATATCCGAGGATATGACTGCACAGATTGATGGCAAAAACAATGTTACTGAGCCAAGAAAATTGGAACCAATATGCCAAATGTATGTTGGTAGTGTCTGCTCCTCATTTTTAAAAGACCAATTTGTGTATATTCCGTTTAACACCACTCAGGATGCACAGGAAGATAAGCTTTTAAAAGCTATTCAGGTCACAAGATATTCCAACGATATCAGTTCACACTGCGAGCAGTATGCCTTACCAAGCCTTTGTTATTCAACCTTCCCTATATGTAGAGATCCATTTACAACAAATGACAATTACTTCAGAGAGGCGAAACTACTCTTTCCACAACCTAAAGATAATACAAATAACGATTTGCCTATAATTGTCTTTGAAAATTTGCCAAATGGATTGCCACAATTAACTAACAATAAAAACATATCTACCATTTTCAATTTCCGTTACAATTCTACTTTGCTGAGACGTGTATGTAAGCAAGATTGTGAGATATTGGAGAATGAGTTGTGCCAGACAGAGTATGCCATTGCAAAGAGACACCCTCATATTGGCAAGCAGCTAACTTTAGAAGAGTGCCAGGACTTGCCTGAAGATGATCCGGATTGTCTCAAGATTGGTATCGGAACTATGATGGTTTCTGATGATGAATGTTACTGGGAGAATGGGAGTGGCTACCTAGGAAGAGTAAGCATGACAGATAATGGGTTACCTTGTATTGAATGGTCCAAGCAAATGCAGGTTAAAGTATCTGATCATCCGGAATTAGCAGGACTTCATTCATACTGTAGGAATCCTGGCGGGCTAAAATCACAACCATGGTGCATTGTGGAAAAGGATGGGAAATTCGACAAACAACTATGTGATATTCCAAAGTGTGCTCATAAGATCTGGATATATATTGTCATCATCTTCGTCTTGCTAGCTTTAACAGTAATTGGGCTTATCATTTGCATTTGCTTCAGACACAAGAATAAGGGAAGCGCAGCTACAATTAGAGACATAAACCTGCCAAATGCTGATAAAAATATCTATGGCAACTCAAGACTCAACTCACCGATAGAAATGAACGAACTGCTGACTAATCAGAACAACAGCACTCAGCCACATTTAATGACTTCTCGACCAGTTAGAGGCAATGGAGTTCTCAGAATTCCTCAGTATTCCTTGTCCCAAATTAAATTCTTAGAAGAACTGGGTGAAGGAGCGTTTGGTAAAGTATATAAGGGAGCACTGAAGAAGAATGGAGAAACCCAATATGTGGCTGTGAAGGCATTGAAAGAAAATGCATCAGCTAAGACCCAAGCCGATTTTAGAAGAGAAATAGATTTGATTTCGGAATTGACACATGAGAATATTGTGTGTATTGTTGGGGTCGCCCTTAGGGAAGAACCTCTGTGTATGCTTTTTGAGTTTATGGCGAGAGGTGATCTCCATGAATTCTTAATGGGACGAGCACCTCCATCAGGCAAAGGCCTGCCACCAATGAGATTGTTGACCATTGCAAACAATATTGCATCTGGGATGCAGTATCTGGCATCTCATCATTATGTGCACAGGGATCTAGCTGCAAGAAATTGTTTGGTCTCAGATGATTTTGTTGTTAAAATTTCAGATTTCGGGCTCTCTAGGGATATTTACAGTTCAGACTATTACCGAGTAAGTAATTACCTTTTTTTATGAAATAATGGTTGTTTCACAACATTTTGTGTATATTGGTGTATGAAACAAAACCATCATGCCTCATCTGAATTTATTTCTCTAATGTGTTTACAAAACATGGTACCTTGTAAACTTTGAGAATAATATTTTTTCATTCTATGAAGGAGGAATTTGTCAATTTGTTTACGGTTTAAGTTTCATATAGTACAATTTTGGATTAGAATCATAAACATACAAATAGACATAAGAATCTATGTAGTGTCAATTTTGAAAATCATCGCTCCAACTTTTCTTTATAACCTTAGATGTAATAAGGTGACTAAGCAGTTTTCTTATGTATAACTTCAACATGTACTATGGCCATCAACATGCATGCCAGGGTGGATAACAATTGTTAATAGCCCCAATTTAGATATAGAAAGAAAGAAAGGAATAGTTTATTCGTAGAGTGTACACACCCACATTGTTAAATATATAGAAGTCCGAATGTGGGTTATTGACAATAGTAAATAGTTATAGTATAGTATTTAACAGTGGACCAAATACTGATAGATAAATGATATGGATAATAAGAAATTACTTTTATATCATTATAGACTGATTGCCTACTTTGTCAACAAAGAAGAAATACAATTATTTCAATTTTCAGGTACAGTCGAAGAGTTTATTGCCAGTGAGATGGATGCCACCGGAGTCTATATTGTATGGAAAATTTACAACAGAGAGTGATATTTGGTCCTATGGAGTTGTACTATGGGAGATATACAGCTATGGTCTACAACCATATTATGGGTATGATCATAATTTTGATATACACTATCCAAGAGTAATATCATGCTTGCTAGAATATTAATAACAGAAAAAAACAGTCAAGTAAGTTAGGATATTAATAACAAAAAAATAACTGCTTGAAATTTTGTAACATTACAATATAAATGGCCCAGATTTCAACAGTTAATAAATACTTTTTGAATAAAAATTTCAACGTAATCTTCAAATATGCTTTAAGAAGTCACTTATGTAGGTACTAATCATTTTCAATTTATTATATGATGATGATGATGATGGGACATTACATTACAATATTATAGTTTATTAGTAGGGATTTTTATGGTTTTTTAATTCAATAAATAGGTATAGCAATCAGGAGGTCATATCGATGGTGCGTGGTGGTGAGCTCCTCGCTTCGCCAGCTGCCTGCCCGTCACCCATGTACGCTCTGATGAGGGAGTGCTGGAAGCACACTCCTCAGAGGAGGCCTAACTTTGAGGAGATTGTCAATAGGTTAGTTGAATCATCAGGGTCTAGTACTGTGGCACAGAATTCGAATCATGCAACCTTTACGTCTTTTTACGTCAGAAGGAGGGTAATATTTTTCGTGCGTTTGTATTTGTGTATGTATGTATGTCATCAGTAAGCAACTTCGTGTAGAACAGGGTTTCTATCTGAACTCGATCACAGGTACGTTGCTACTCCCGAGGACTAAGATGGTCGCCTCATATATGGAACCAGCAACCACACCCTTCCACCGAAACCCAAGAACTGCTTTACGCTTAACATAGGTGTGGCATAAAATGTTTACGATTTGATAATAGGGTCATTTTTATTGGTCAAATAAAATCTATCCCTGTTGGTCATTTATCCTATTTCAGTTTACGTTATCCTTAACCATCCTTGATTCATTTATTCTATTCTACTAAAGTTTCTCCATTTTCAAACAAAATTATAATCATAGTATAACAGATGATATTATTGTTAAATGAAATATATGTCTTGTCTAGGAGACCATAAGCATATGTACATTCATTAAGTAGTCTTTCACAAGTAACTTAGCAAAATTTATACTAATCTACATATTCTAATATTATAAAGTTGTAGAGTTTGTTTGGTTGAATGCGCTAATCTCATGAACTACTGGATCGAAATGAAAAATATTTTTGTGTTGAATAGTATATTTATTGAAGAAGGCTATAGGCTATATAACATATATTTTTGTTTCTTTTTCTTTATGTAGTAGCGAGTGAAACCGCGTGGCACAGTTAGTAGATCATATGGGAAAGCAGTAGGGGTTTGTATGTAGTGATTATTGAAGTTAAACAGAATTTTCGGCTGTGTGTCTCTCACGTTAACAATTAATTTCAGGATACAAGAATGGATTCAAATGGGCGGCTGTCCGGACGTAGCGCCGTCCGAATCTGGCAGCAGCGGGTGTGGTCACCGACCGACCACTTCGACCAAGGATCTTCAAGAGCGAGTCCCCTTACTTCCTCCACACTGTTCCTCATCGAACGGATCCCTAGCTACTGGCAGTCTGAAGAAGTTCAGCGCGGCCAGCTCCAGCTCCAAAGTCGCTGATGACAACTGCTCCACATGCAGTGAGGTTCCCCCACTAGCTCCAAAAACTAAGAAGTACAGCTCCGGTTCACTCATAGACACGGATAAGGTAGGCACACGAGAAACTGTCGTTAGGTTACCGAACACACACTACGGTAACGAGATATAGTTCTGATCTCAAGGTCTTACACCGAGGCGAATGTTTTTCGATTTTTTTTATGGAATTGAATCAGAGAACAAGTTTGGTGCACCTGGTGCTAAATTGTTACCGCAACCCAGGGATACCTGAAATTAACCAAAACTGTCACTGAACTACTATTCAAAGTACCCACACATGTATTTCTTAGCAAGACTCCATATTAATGCAGAGCTTACATTTCTATTTTGCATTAAAAAAACTAAAGTTAACACTATGTTCAGTTGCTACTTATCTGACAGCCTACATAGTCAACATCCCGATTTCACACTCGCTTAGATCTGTCGTTTCGTAGAGATTGCTAATAAAAATTTCTCCTTTGGATTTGTGTTCTCGGATAAGAATGTCATATTCTGTGTTGACATTTAACCAACATCAATTACAGCACAAAAAAAATGTTGGACTGTGAGTGGAAAGCTTTATTCATTTACATTAAGTAAACACACAAAACCTCTCGCCTCGGTGTTCGGAACGTTTTAAATTAGATAGTCACGACTTATCACTAAGATATTTGTTTCGCTGTCGGATTGTATTGTTAAGTAAATTATTGAGAGTCGTTGATAGTGTAGAACTACATGATAGATGATAGGGATGTTCTTGAATGGTCCGCCTTTGCACTGCCTATTTATTTTTTAATTATTGTTTTATTTATTTATTTCATGTACATGGCGTCATTTGTAAGTTGCGTCACACAAATATAGGTACTTTTGCGTTCCCCTCTTTCAATGACATGCATTCCATCAGTCTTCTCATAGCGGTTTTGTTTGTGTGCTTAATTTAAATTTAATGTTTTTTCTTTTAAAGTTCTGTGCCCAAAGGGCAAACAGAACAGTATTCTTTAGCTCGCGCTATTTGACGACTGTGACAGAACTCTTGAACGGTATTAGATAAACACTAAAATATTTTACAGAGAGTGTAAATTCCAAATTAAATGTGCAAAAATATTTTAACAAATATTGTAGACAAAATTAAATCAGTTTTGAATTATTGACGTAACTACTTACTACTACTTAAAATGCGATTGCCACTATCGATAAAAATATATCGATACATTTAACTACCAAGCATGGTTTTATCGATACATTTAATAATTGAGCAGCAATATATGAGGCGACCATCTTAGTCCTCGCCAGTAGCAACGCATCTGTGATTGACTTCAGATAGAACCCCTGTTCTATGTGAAGTTGCTTACAGATGCGTATGGACGACAGTAAGCACTTACCATCAGGTGGACTGCACGCACGCACGTCGTTTGCCACTTCAGTCTGATAAAAAAAATCGCATTTGAGACATTATTGACTTTTTTTTGGACAATAGTGAACCCTCTTCCTTCTATCAAAATGTGACGCAACTTACATATGACCCTGAACGGTAGTTCCTTTTCGTTTACTAGCGTAGCGGCAGGTAGTATTTTTTATTATAAATACTCACTATTTCTATCCATTGAAACAACGTTGCCTTACATTAGAATTCTACCTACCTATTCGAAAACGAAAATAGTTGTCTATAGTTGTATGGATTTTGATAGATTTAAATATCTTGTTCAATAGACTTTAATAGGTATTAATATATTAGCGTCCACAGATTATAAAAAGGGAGATAAATAATGTCGACACATGAATTAAATATAAAAAGCTTAATACAATGCCAAAAGCTTAAAAAACAATGCCTACTAAAAATAGAGTTGAAATTTAATGAACCAGATACTTTTAAATATGAAAAGTAATAGGAAGTTTTAGTTTAACCTAAAAATGCTTTTACCTTAAGCATTGCACTTGTATTTTGTATTAAGGCTGATATCGGTTTATCTGCCCTTTTTATATAATTTGTGGATGTTAAGGATTTTTGAGACAATTTATGTTTTGCTCAATGTTTATGATAGCACATATCGTAATGTTTTGTATTATTATATACTTTTTAAGCGCAGCTGATTATACATAACATTTGTTATTTAATTTACATATAATAGAGGTCCATGTAATTAAGCCAAAAATTCGTTCTCGAGATATTAAGTACCATAATTGAACTGAAATTGCCATGATATCAAGAATTAGGTTAAAAAATGTTTTGAGGAAAATTAGTCAAAATTTGTTACAATTGCTAATTAACTGAGTCTTTTGCCGTATAATATAAAGCATTTAGTTGTGTTAAGCGTTTATTTAATTTATTTAAGATAAATACATAGTTTTTAAGTTGTATTTAAACACAAACTTAATTATTTATTTAGAGGAAGAGCCAAAATTTGTTAGAATTACTAGTAATTGAATGTGCATTTTACCCTATTATAATTATTCAAAAATATAAGGTAAAAGACACATTTTTAGTAAAAAAATCATTTATATTACTTATTAGTAATCAATTTTAAGTTATATTTAAAGAAACGAAATCATTTACTGAAATAAAATAAACAAGTACAGTCGCCTGAAAACAAATAACAATTAATCTAAGGAATCGATATTTCGGTATGATATCGATATAGTATCGATGATATTGGGTTAGTAAATTGTGTACTTAAATGTTAACTGAGTGAAGACCATTCACGTTTAATTATATTAGGCAAGTATTGAGTTTAGTTACAACGTAAAAAGAAGTGACTAAATAAAAATTCAGTATTGATGCTATCGATTGTACGATTGTGCAATTTTATCGACACGAGATGTGTCAATATACAGGACCTGTAGGATATAAATACTGCAGCACAGCATTTTAACCATAAAATGTCAATTTATAATTAAAAATACGTGTGCAGAAAGTACAATCCGAAAAAATACGAAACTTGTATTAATTTAATAGTTAAATGTGAGGCTAGTGTGCAGCTAAAGGGCTATACATAAATTATGTCTACCGAATTTTATGATTATTCCTCCGTCCTTGTCACAACTGGTAACACTTGAGACCCCCCTTCCGTTGTGTGACGTCACATACTCAGACACTTAAATATTATTAGTTCAAAACGGCAGTTCCGAAATTATATTTATTTATTTTTAATGTCTAATAAAACTACTGGAAATTAACATACTGAAATAAACGCTTTCTACACTCATAGCCCCTCAGTAGGATTTTCTCCTGTATCGTGGGTGCCGTGGACACACAAAGACGAATACTCAAACACCCATACCCAGAACAGAAATCTAAACACATCATTCAAATTTCTGTCTGGCCGAGAATCGAACCCGGTACCCACTGC
>DWNE01010782.1:0-10157 GCA_018249875.1 Cecropterus toxeus
AGCTCAAAGATTCCGTTACATACATACATACATACATACATACATACATACATACATACATACATACATACATACAAACGAAGCTAATAAAAGCGAGTTAAAAAAAGAAGCATGAGTCTATAATTCAATAAGTTTGTGAAGTGCACAAATTATAAAGCATTAAAATGATATTTAACCCATACGGCTTGATTGCAAATTGGTTATTATTAGGGTTGTTACCAACATTTTGTTAACAAAATGTGGTATTTTTAAACAGAATAATCTATAAAAATATTGTACGTATATAAAATAGTATTTAATGCGGAAAACATACCATGGAAATAAAAATATAATTATTTTAATAAGTCTATATATTTTTTGGAAGTGACATAGGAATATTGACATATGTACATGAATACAGAAATTTACGTAATTTAATGCCTGAGTCCCTATACATTTTATTCCGTTTTATTCAAACATTCAAATGCCAAAAAAAATATGACACACATGTAATTTGTTGCTTTTAAATTAAAAAGAAAAGAATGTTCTAAAGCAAATAGAATTCTCTTTTCTTTACTAGAATTGAACCATTTGCTAAAATTAGACGTTAATTTTCTGGTAACCGAAAGGATCTGGAATAAAACAATAAACATTTAAATCGTATCAAAATACGAAAGTTAGGATGGATTGATGTTTGTTACTCAATCACGCCAAAACGGCGGAACAGATCTAGGTGAAATTTGACGCCGAGTTAGATTACTCTCTGGATTAGCTATTAATTATCTCGAAAAAATGTTCGGTTCTCGTGAAATACATTAATCGCAGTTGAAAAACCGAGCAACGTCATAAATTATGGTAAAAGTAAAACCATCATTATCACCTGCTTGTGATGTTTATGGAATTTTTACCATATCTTTGAATTTAAATTTTATTTTTCCATTCAGGTAATCAAAAGTTAAACAGTAAATATTAAGATGTACAAGTACATTCAATCATCACTTTACCCTTTCCAACTAAGTAAGCTAATCTCTTAACATGACACAGAACGTAGGGAGCAACGAACTCGTAAAAGCCTAAACAATTAACTAGATGAACACGTTCGCACATAAGGCTTTAGAGCCTGCGTTCCTGAATAATTATAGTTAACCCTTTGCTAAGTTTTGTTTGCTATCTTCTCACAAGAAAAATAACACGCTACAACAAGACAAAGGCCCTTTAAAACTTTGCGAAAGGACGTTTAGAAGCTTGCGAATTGGTTCTTTATGAGGATGTCAGATAAAGAAGCTATTACCAAAACACATATATTTGAGACATATGCTTTATGATTAAAATGTCTAAACGATTAAGCTCTGAACCATTATGCTTGAATTAATTGTATTTCGTGAAATATCAGACAATAAGTATTACAAATATATAACATATTAATCAAGTTAAGTAAGTTAAGTAAGTAATTAAAGAAAAAAAAAACATAAACCACGAAACCTACAACCCTAATTCATATCAAAAACGAAGAAATGGCACGGTCTTGCAACTTCCAAGATCTAATACTTCATTTTCAACAAATGCCAACTACCTATATAACAGAGTTAATAAACATACAGTAATATGCACTTAGATATAAACAGAATGTGCATTAATAAAATATTTACAACCACTTACATATGAGGAGGTAGAGTCACTACTTACTTGAAAAATCACAGCCAAATATACACATATAAACACACACACACACACACATGCACACAAGCACGCATATACACATATATATGCAGTGCAGTTATGCAGTTATAATTTAATAAGCCTCAATATTTGTCATTTATCATTCATAAGTTTAATTGTAATTTACGGAAAAGTGGAGGCTTCGACTACAGGCACCGTGTGTTTAAAGGGTTTTAGCCGCGTACTAACTAGGTAATGCAAAGAAGCTTGTGAAGTAAATAATAATAATTATTATTACGTAGGTAATGCCATTTTAAATCGGTGGCAAGTGATAGCCATTAATCTTAGTTATTAAAATTACCTTGTTCTGAAGTTTTACTATACTTCAAATGTAACAAAAAAGTGTTTACCGTTGCATTATCTCGTCCAAGGGACGCAACAACAACAAAATTTACGCAGACGGGAAAATGTAATTTTCTAGAACATTTCAACATTGTGTAATTATTTTCCGGACAATTTATCGTATACTGGGCTTCCAGGCCCATCCATTCAGTTCACCGGATTTGTGGGCACTAAACCCATTCGAGTTTGTTTTCATTTCCCACATCCCCGATTTTTATTTACATTAACAAAATGCCTATTGTATGTGTAAGGTGTAGCTATTTCCTTCTTCAACCATTGTTCGATGTTAAATTCTGTATATGGATGGATATTAATGAAATCAGTGGTGAAAATTTAACTTAAATGTCAGTAAAATCACACAGAGGGCATTTGCAATTCAATTACGATATGCAAAAACATTTTTGGGCAAAAGCTCCGCGTCACTGAACTAAAGGACAATTCAAGTTTATTATTATTTTTTAACCCTATACTTTCGAAACTCAACTTGAAGGTTATTAAAGGTTTCAATAATGTTTCTTAAAGGAAGATAATATGATTAATTTTGATTTAGATAAAAAGGAAGCGAAATAATAAATTTTATACAAAGCAGACTTTTAAACATTTTTATGTCTAATATAACCAAGCATAAACTTTGGAAGTAAAACAATGAATAATGTTATCGTAAGAATCAAAATTAATATTATACAATAAAAATAACCAAACAACTTTTTTATATCCAGGCTGTGTATCTTAAAAGAATTTGAAAATAATATATTTAGTATGTTTCCTATCTGTCTACATACCATTTCCTCTCTTTGTCTTTTCACACACTTCCCACTTTTTTGTTCCTTTTCCTTTTAAATATTCCATTCATAGGTTGTCTGGAAAGATCGCTGCTTAGCATAAAAACCGCATATTACATACGACTTATCAAAATTGTATGTTATTGTTATTTCTCTTCATATTTATAGTGTGCAGTATTCTATTCTATTCTGTTCTAGTAGTTTATGTGTGATGTGCGAAAAAATCAAACCTTCCCTCATTTTATTTGCACACAAAAGTAACGTTGAATCTTATTGAATTTACGCGAAAGAGTATCTAAATCAATAGGAAAAGGTCGTCAGACCAACAAGTAGCAAAAAGATCAGCATGTCGCAAGTTGAGAGTTGCGCTGCCCTAAACTCTTCTTATCACACGTGCAACAACAACAATCATGGATGGTGGTTGGTGGGTAATAATAATAATTTCATTTAAGAAGTTTGGACTTATTTTTAGAGTAGAGTTAACAGAGTCACTGCACTACAAAATATCTACACTCTTACTTTATTTACTTAACAGACTTTGCAAATTACATCGCGTTGTTCGTAAATTGCTAGACATTAAAGTTTCCTTGTGAATTTAATTTCGTAACCTAGATAGACGTTAAATTTCGTAGCGTCGAAAGCTTTCATTACGTTTTTCAATTATTTTATGTTTACTTTAGACGTGTGCATGGCTAGGAATCGGACCCAAAACCGTACCTCAGACCGTTTCACCATGCAAGTTATTGAAATTATATGACACAAAATATATTTGGGTGGTAATGACCACTCTAATTAAATATAATTCTTCACTGTGCTCTCTTACATCTAATATTATCTCCTATGACAATTAAATTAGAACAGTATACTGCTAAGTGCTACATTAACGTCAGGTGTGAATTTGAACCACAATTCCAATAAACGTGTCCGCAACACTAAACTTTTTACTTTTACACACTAAACTTTTTAACTTCTCTTATCTGTTGTAGAACTCGGACCGAGGTCAATATGTGTCACAAGATTTATCTATAGGTGACTTTGGCATGTAGTAAAGTCGCAGAACTAAACATTTTTTATTTATGTTTACGTTTTGAGTTTTTTTTTTTAACTTTTTTTACTTCAAATATAAAGTAACAAGTCTAGTTTTAAGTGGGCAGTGTAGTGTGTAACGGCTCATAAATTGCTGTAAATACTAATAGTAAGAAGTATGCTTCTATGTCAGATTGATTTTACATTTACTACTATAACTATGGCTTACACGCAAAGAGTTCCAGGTATGATCCCTGCTCAAAGATATCCTGCCGTGTAATGATAGTCATGAATGCATAATTCTAGTGTGGGGTTATACTCGTAAGTACAGACATCGTTATTAGTTTTCAATGTAAACGGGTTGCAATATACATCTGCCTAATCGTATTGTCCGAGTTGCTTTAATATATTATGTAACTATATACTTTTATTTTTTGTGCACATACTGGTTATACACAGATTAATTAATAATTGGAACTTTCAAGAATTGGCACATTGCCTGTGTCGATTGAGTTCGAACAAATCGTATTATAGTTTGAAATAGAATTTGATATCAAAAATGTAAACAAAGGTGTTGCCGAATGTGATCCCGACTATTTCGGACTACGTATAAGATATGTGATGTACAAATTTATTAATCTTTATAGTCACACGCATTTTCAACGCGATAAGCTGCTTTTTGGCAGCGGATTCAATTTTCCAGTTAGAGTTTAATTAGTGCTACCAGAATGTGTAGTGTGCTGAAAATGTTCTTGCAGATGTGTTTGTGAACCGCTCGCTTTGTTTGAAGTTGCAAGAAGCGGGACCGCAACCCTTACAACTTCAAATCCTTAGGGCACATTCCCACTATGTAGTAACGATTAATTTACCGTTGGACGACTGTCGTCTCTAGCTGTTCCCATTAAAACGATTGTTTGTCGTTATTTTTTTTTTATCATTTAACAACTATCGTATCTAGCTGTTCCCATTGGATGACGACGACATTTTATTGTTTCACGACAGTCGCTTTGTCGTTTACACATCACAAGCTACAAATCTATAGTCGCCTCTACGTTCCCTTGGAGATCAGTAGTGCGTTTATGCTTCTGAGTTCAAAGGACGAAAACGAATTTTTTATCGTGGTGACGATAGATTTGCGATCACGATTTAGTCGTAACGATTTTTTATCGTTTTACGACTGTCGTGCTAGCTGTTCCCACTGTCATGACAATATGTCGTCACAGCAAAAAATGTCGTAGACGACAGTAAATAATGTCGTTCAAACTACACGATTATCTGTCGTCACGACGTAGTGGGAATGCGCCCTTACTATTTCTTCTACGAAACATTCGCACCAAACATTCCAAACGACGACCCGCGTGGTGGAGCGGTTACCATACCGGTCTGACACGCAGTGGGTCCCGGTTTCAATCCGCGGCCAGACAGAAACGTGAATGATGAGTATAGATTTCTGTTCTGGGTCTGGGTAGTTGTGTATTCGTCTTTGTGTGTCCATGGCACCCACGATACAGTAGAAAATCCTACTGTGGGGCTATGAGTGTAGAAAGCGTTTTTTTAAACATTAAACGAAGTTTAGCTATAATATAGCGGGATTATAAATTTGTTTATAATCCGGGATTATAGATTTGTGTAGAATTTTGAAAAACGACGAATTTATAATACAATTTACGAATAATTTTGTATGCTATAAAGATTAGACACATACATTGTTTTACAGCTCAATGCAGATAGAGCATGTGCTTTGTACGTTGCGGCTTGTGGGCTCTTGGTTACCCAAATATTTACTGAAATTTGCTTTAATTTCTTAATGACGTTTGAAGCGTATGTTTCGTGACCATCAGATTGCCGCTACGGCCGGCTATACGGCTACGGCTAAAGGCCACGACGAGAGTCATTTGGTTAATACAAGTAATTGTATTTATTGACTAAACTGTGCGCAGTTTTATCAACGTTCACATATGTGCAAGGTTCTTTAATATTACTGATAAAATTATAAATTTATTGAACTGTGCCTATTCTAGACGTGAAGTATTGCTATGTAATTCCTGAGTTGTCAATACGTGCGTTAAAGTATTATCGAAAGCACTTCACTAATTACCAAGATAGAGAGATAAATATTATATTATATAACAAGCATTATATTTTGGTATTAGGAAACTAGGTACAAGATATTAAAATCTAAGGTGTAATACTATCAAAGAACATTTTGACTTATTTTCTACGTAACATCGTACATAAACATTATCATTGTTTGATTGTATTATATCATAATTTGTCAAATACAACTATATATTCGTTTTAAAATTCGGCTTCATGTTCTGGTAGAGGTGTATTTCAAGCAGAGTGTCATTAAAATCCACAGAGATAGTTCTCGAGCTAGCCGACCGGTGTCAGAAAAGTGTCAAAGCCAATACCTTTCGTTTTACTACTGTGCAAAAAATACGTTTACATTACTGAATACATAAAACAGGTTCATTTTACGATTATAAGGATGGACGGACGAATCCACCATGATGTAAATCCATAGTGAAGTTTTATTCCGCACCTGTCCTCTTAGGAGTGAAATATAAAAAATAAAAAGTTCGTTGTTAAAAGTGTGTATTATGCTTGTATGTACGCAGTGGCCAGCAATAACTCGTTGGATATATTTTAACAATAAATACAATCTTGAATACAATTTTCTGCTGTATGTTTGACAATAGAAAGAAATTTAAGATACCGCCCTCGTACTTACATAGTTACTCTAACTTTAATTTCATTTGTTCGCGTTCTTCTTGAGTATCTATTGTATTGTAAGTTACAAATTGTTAGTTCATGTCTGAGTTGGGGAGTCCGGATGTAGTTTAAAGTGTTCAAAGGCAAAGATTGAAAACACACAACAACTTAAAGTTTGTATAGAATCTGAACACTGGATAAATTTTGCAGCATATTTTTTCAATTTTCGACTCTTGCTGACGAAAATCTAAGTTTTTTTTATAAGAATGAAGTAGCAAACGAGCATGCAGTCCACCGGGTGGTAAGTGGTTACTGCCGCCCATGGACATTTGTAAGCAACTTCATATAGAACAGGGGTTCTATGTGAAGTGTATCACAGATGCGTTGCTATTCCCGAGGACCGAGATGGTCGCCTCATATAAAAGTGAGCCGGCAACCACACTCTTCCACCGAAACGCAAGAACTGCTTCACGCTAGAAATAGGTGTGGCGGTGGTATTCCCTGGTCGAACTACATTGGTTCGAATATACAATATATGCTACATACCGTTAGTAGTTGTGTTTTATTTCATGACAGAAATAGGTTTAGCAATTGTACAATACGATTGTCGAAATATTTTTCTTGGTTCTGCCCTCTTACAACCCTACTCGAATATGTTCATGTTACCAACTCGTTCGATAGAGATAAGAATAAAGAAGTGATACCCTCTTCACAAAGCTATGAATTGAGAATACGTTATTTATATGACCAAAGAATTATGGAATTGCTATAGTTTTATTGTAAACTAATATTCTATTCATCAGTCTGTAGTAGTCGCCTGAAAAAAATCTAGAACTTAGAATAATTGTTAAAGAAATATTATCACTGTAAACTTGAGGGAATGTCTGGATATAAAGGAATATAATTATTAGTAATATAATAGTTACTTACGTAAGTGTTGTTTTAGAATTAAGTCTATTAGAGGCGATGTGTCGATAAGTATGACAAGTTTAACCTTTAATAGATTGAAAAGGAAATAGTTAAGTATAATAAAAGCTTTTTGTGAAGAACACGAGAAGAATGACCAAGCTCGCTGAATTACGCCATCGCTGGTTCCGACCTAAATACCATGTAGTTAGTATGATTAACATAGAAATAGTATTTATGGTTTACATATAGCAGAAAATAGTTTATGAGATATATGAATCCTAGCAAACATGCGCCTAGATGTAATGATTTTTTTATACTTATGAAGTAGCAAACAACCCAATCAGCCCGCCAGCAACTTCATACAGAACAGGGGTTCCATCTGAAGTCGACCATAGATGCGTTGCTACTCCCGAGGACAGAGAAGGTCGCCTCATATAAAAGTGAGCCGGCAACCATACCCTTCCACCGAAACGCAAGAACTGCTTCTTGGTGGTACTTTCTCGGTCGAACTACACTGGTTATACCACTTGGCAAAATACTCGAATACACGAGGATATCTGTTTTATAGTTGTTTTATACTACCACTCATTTGCAACAATATAAATCCACCAGTGGACATGGATACATACAAAGATGAATTTACAAACACTCAGACCCAGAAATAAATCTAAATTCATCATTATGATATCTGTCTGGCCTGGGATTGAACTTCAACCGGTATGGTAACCGTTTCACGGGTAATCAAAATAACTAACTATGTCTATTAAGTGATTCTTAAACTTTAGAGGCTTTTTAAACATATAAAAACTTTGTTACTCATAACTGTCTGTAATTTCAAAACGTTATAAACAAATCATTAAAACTATAGTAGTGACTCATTTGCCTTAGATGATATTTAAAACTCACGTAACTTCAAGATAAAGATCAAAAGACCCATTTCCGTAATGACCTCTCGTATCAAAGCTGAAAAATCTGATAATCCCACGCGGAGTTGACAAAGTCAATGTCTTACAAATTGCCGAATTTAACATAGCAACATATAATAGCAAAAAGCTGTTTTTTGACAACAAACTATATTAAGATTCTACTGACGATTTTTATTGCTTTAGCCGTGACTAACTGTGAACCGTTTTTTTGTTAATAGATTCGTCTACTGATTGGTAGGCAATTTGACCATTATTTTTTGTTTTTGTTGTGCGCTATTATGACTTACGTTGATGTAGTCATAGGGGTAGCAAAAAGTTATAGGTGAAGAGTCATAAATTTCGTGTAAATTTTTGAAGTCATCATATATATTACATCTTTGGAATTATTCAAATGTTGAAGTAAACAAGTAATATTGTTAAAAATATTGAAACAAAAAATTCGATTGCTTAAAACTTTTTTTGTTCGTAATGATATATTTAGACTAACTTCTTATATCAGTTTTAGTTAAAATAGTCAAGCTTGTTCATATATTTTCCATTTTTTAAATTATTCTAATGATATGTAATATGTCAGAATCCGTCAAGCCGTTTGGGCTGTAGCGCGTACCAAAGTAATGTACATACATACAAACATACATACATACGCTCGAAAAACATTACCTTCTCCTTCTGACGCAGTCTAATATTTTCAAAGCTGAGTGAAGTGTAATAGTACATTAGCTAACAATATTTAATTTTTGGAGCATTCGTTGAAAATTGTTAAATCAAAGAGTGTAACAATTTCTTCTGACATTATTCTTTTATATTCGTTTATCTTGTTTAATATACGTATTTGAGTATACAAAGCCATATATGGCATAGATATGGCTTTTTTCTTATTTTGTTGCAAATCCGGTTCAAATTATTTAAATGATCGGAAATGTGCGGTTAAAATTATTCCAATACTTTAAAAAGGAGCTTCACATTAGCATACCGTTATTTTTATTGCTTTCACGGTTTCTTTTAGCGAGATACAGGTTGTTCTGGAAAGGTATGGTTAATTTACACAAGTGGACTAAATGTAAGATAAAAAAGAGTGGGATTGAGATATTGCTTCGGTGTGTAAGGATGTTGTGGGAGGTAATATTATGATACATTTTGTTAGATGATAAATAAATGTTAGGGTTAAAAATACCTCTAATAAATAAATATGCTTGTATTTGTGTCCAGTAAGGAGGTATTTTTGTCGTATGTTTATCACTACATAGTATAAAACAGAGTCACTTTCCGCTGTCTGTCTGTCCCTATGTATTAAGCATACTTGATCCTTAAAATTACTGAACAGATTTTGAATCGGTATTTTTAATAGATAGCGTGATTGAAGAGGAAGGTTTATATGTGTAATACAAGTATAATATTGTGGAGAAATACTGATAATTTAAGAGATTTCTAATGTGATGTCGTGTATGACAAAAAAGCTGTGAACGTTGTATACAAAGATATTCTGTGATATATTTATTATTGTATAGTATCCGTGCAAAACCGGGGCGGGTCGCTAGTTAACTATAAAATCAGTGCTTAATATAATATTTTGTTTAAGGGCGGCGTCGCATCTAACCATTTTATGTATTTGATATTTCATGTAATACAAGGTGTGTCAGAAATTCATGTAGCTACATAAGGTGTTTCAGAAATAATACGGCTCATGTGGCTTACTTTGATAGTTTTATCACTATATAGGTTGAATTTTACCTTATATCTTTTATTTTAAAATCTGAAC
>DWNE01010783.1:0-10156 GCA_018249875.1 Cecropterus toxeus
CGCCCATGGACATTTGTAAGCAACTTCATATAGAACAGGGGTTCTATATGAAGTCTATCGCAGATGCATTGCTACTCCCGAGGACTGAGATGGTCGCCTCATATAAAAGTGAGCCGATAACCTCACCCTACCACCGAAACGCAAGAACTGCTTCACGCTAGAAATAGGTGTGGCGGTGGTACTTCCTTGGTGGAACTACATTGGTTCTACCACCTGACAAAATATTGTTATAGCGGCAACAGAAATATACCATCTGTGATAATTTCAACTGTTTAGCTATCACGATTCAAGAGATACAACCTAATGACAGACAGACGGACAGACGGCCTGACGGACGGCGAAGTCTAAGTAAGAGGGAAAGAACAAATTGAATATGAAACAAAGAAATATTAACTTTTGCATCAGTATGGTTTATCGCTGATCCCTTCACACATGAATACATAGCAGGGAAGAAGTAAAGGTTATGACCTGGTTCTGGTAGCATAAGCATTACTCTGTGTTAGAAGGGTATTGTTACTTATAAGATATACATATGTATCAAGGGTATGGTGACCCATGCGTACCGGTCTGAGATGTAGTGAGTTCTGGGTTTGATCTCCGACCAGACAGCTCTGAATAATGTATTTAAATTTCTGTTTTGCTGGTTTTTTTCGGTTGGTTCTTTTTCGGGTTTGCTTCATAATACTTCTACTGCTACGGCGACGCAAATGTCCCCGACAAATCTATATAATTTCACTTGCATATCACGGAATATACAAAAATAGAGCAAAATTCTGATAACTGTTCGATCTCGGTAAATGTCACAAGGACATAAGATGCATATTATTCAGGAGTAGTAACTGTACTTAGTCTCGGATAGGAGTCCAATGTCTCTGGCAGTCATAATAGATATCCTTACATAGGTAGTCCATAGTCCACTTACTATTTAAAAATCACGCTACTTACATGTAAAAAAATGGAATTGTGCCAAAATTCTTTTCGTTTTTTTTGTCCTTGACCATGCTACAACTCGGTGTACGGTGTGCCTCTCCATTCTGATTAGATATTTCAAAATATTTTGCTTGTTTCAGATCTTATCCCCCACAATGAAGAATTCTTGCAGTGTTACCCTAATGTTGGTGTGTCTAGTGGCGGGTGTACTGGCCAACCCCGTCAGACGCTCCCCAGACCTAGAAGCCAGGCGACGAAGCGCCATTGATCGGAGTATGGTCAGGTAAATATTACACCATAACATTCATATTTATTATATTTTTAATACGAAAGTTGTGAGGATGGATGTGTGTTGTTACTCTTTCATACAATAACTACTGGTCAGATTTCGCTATAATTTTCCACATAGACAGTTTATCACCTGGAATAACGCATGAGATCATTATGATCATACTAAACGCGATTCTAGCGAAGGAAGCTCCGGGTATAAGCTAGTGAATCATAATTGTAAATTGCAAATATGGCAAAACTACAGTTTGTTCTAATGCAGCGATGGTTAATTTTCTATGTAGCAATGTGCAGTACAATTCCAATGGTGTTTGTCTTGAGTTACTGAACTGATGGAGGCAACTAAGCGACAAATTTCAAAAGATGAGCAGCAACGTCTTTCTGTGCAAAAGTAATATTATCTGGTATCACCAATACTCATGGCAGACGACACTATTTGCAAAAACGTCTATTGAGGAGTATTACATCTACTAGTGGATTTAAAAGAGCTGATGGAGAGACCTATCCTACACAATCCTACTCTAGTTTGTACATCCATTCGTCAATGAGCCTTTAGTAGTGCACTATACATAAGTCATCTTGCTCTTGGCTATGTCTGTTGGTGACCAACGACTACTAAGGACACAATGTTACCTAACCCTAAATTGTATAGTAGTTGCTTTTTAATATTTTCCAAAAAGACAGGCTCACCCATCCAGCCTTTCAAAGTCTACTGCTGGACAAATATTTGCCTCCTAATCGGCATGCTTGCCAATAGTCACCGCGCTTGACCACAGTAGGGGTTGATATTACTCAGGAGGATGCTGTTGCCTATCTGCTGGATGTTCCCTAATCGACTTCCACAGGAAGAAAGGAACTGATGCTATGTAAGATCGACAGCACATGGCACGACTGGTAGAATATAACACCAATAATTAAATTTATCCATCTAATTACAAATGACCACTGTCTGCAGACAATTGTTGGCAACTTTCTACAAATAGGATACTTAACAATAGAATACTACAAAAATTAATCACGAAGATTATGATACAAGATATATGTCAAAACGAAAAGTACTTTTCGAAATAGACTAATTCTTTGTACACCTGTTGCACTATGTTTTATGAAAATGAATGCCAGCGTGCAGTGCATTATGTTAATGATCATGCCTTTACCACAATTCAAAACACATTTGATATTTCTACAACAATGGTGTCGAGTTTAATGGTTATTTGATACTGATTGCGACATTTACATAGTATTAATGTACCTATTATGATAATTAGAAGCCAATTTTAACAATATTGGCAACCGGTCTAGTGATTGTTGTCTAACTTTCGTATAATACCTATAAAAGTTCAATAAAATAAGAGACCTTCAAAAATGATAATCTTACCTCAGGTTGACCACAGATGTGATGCCTCCCCTGAAGTTTAAGTTGGAATGTCTCTGATATCGACGTCTCCATTACCACATTGTTAATTATTACCCCTTTTTCTAGATTTGGTCGCTCATACCCTCCGGAGCCTTCAGCAGCAGAGCTACGAGAAGCCCTTCAGCGCCCAACTCGTAGGGGAAACAGCTTCCTTCGCTTCGGCAGATCCCAACCCGTGACTCTCACTACCGATGACCTGATAGCACTCCTCAGGGCCTATGAGGATGACTACGAAACACCGGTATCGAAGCGCGCTTCTACCGCATTCGTCAGATTCGGTCGTGACCCCAAGTTCATCAGGCTTGGAAAGTCTGAGGATGATGAGAAGATCGGATACGAAAAGACTTCAGATTTGGTCGTCAGCGGATACCCGCAAAGGAAGAACCGAGCTCGTGACCACTTCATTAGGCTTGGGCGGGACAGTGAGGAGCTGAATGACGTTGAGGAAACCCTTGACGAGAGGAGGAAGAGGTCCACTGACTCCGGATGCCACGACTGCCTTTCGTAATCTGCCGTTGTTTTCTTCCCTCTGGGCGCTAACCACTCAACCCAAAGCCATCGCTGTGCCAATCGTAAATTATGATTATCTTCTTAATTCTAATTTTTAATTAATATGTACGATTTTTGTACCTGTAAATATATTATTTTTAATTGTTGACAAAGTTAGTGCTATTTTATTGATCTATAATATTGATTTAAAGTCTCCCTTTAATATTTCCCTATTTACACACATGTATGATCACAAATTAAAATATGATCTTATTAGGAAGATAATTCGAACTTTTTGAGAGGAAAAAATAAATCAGTTCTATTCCTATTAAAACGGATTCTATCGAAATCATTTTTCATATTATTCCAATTTTAACGCATTTGCAAAAAGGCCAAGTATACGGAGTACTGATGTTATACTACAACTAAATTTAACCTACAGTAGTAATTGTAAGTGTTTTAAATAGATTAATAATTATGACTGTTATAAATTTTCTATGAAAAAGATTATCTAAGCTAAATGCGCTTGTATTGTTCATAACTTTAGTTTCTTTATATACATAGGTAATTGGGGTAAAATCGGAACTCTGGTAAAAACCGTATATTTTTTTTACCTAATTCAGCTATATCGTTTATATCCAATATTGGCATACAATTATAGACGGTTGAGATGTTGTCAATTTTAAATCACGTCAATTCTCTGATGACATCAAAATTATTAACTTGGTAAACAAGCGGTTTAACCTTCCTTTACATTTACATATATTTATAGCGGCAGACAGAAGTATACTTTCATACAATTTGTATCGACATATTTATATCGCAATAATACCGCGCAGACATCGTACCAGACAGACACGAACCGTATCAGTCAAATTATTGTATAGGAAAATATGATTTTGTCTGGCGCATAACAGTTTATATCGAATCGACTATACTCCAGTGCCGATCTTACCCAACTCATTCCTTTAAGTTTAAAATTGTCTATTGAAAAATAATTCATTTTACAAAGACGTGTCGCATTACTCTTAAATAGAGAATTTTACATTTTTAATGTATAAAATCGATTATTTTCTGTTTTGTGATGCAGATCTCTTCAGAACTGAGTACCATTTTAATGGATTCCGTAGCTTTTCAGATAATATATTTTTGTGTAGTAACTTTACATATAACAATATACTCGTACTTCTAGGATAAAATAAATATGTTTAAATTCAACGTGTTACTAATTTCTACCTTGTCGATGGCTAAAATTTTTATTGTAATAAGAATTTTATGTTAGGTGAGCGCAACTGAACGATTTTGAAAATGGTTAAAAATGCATATATTACTTGCATTTCGCAAAACATACTTGACATCAGTATAATTTAAATTATAATTTTTTTCACACCGTAAGTTATTTCCAACAAATATTTACTCAATAATTTTAGTCCTTGTCCGTTCACGTAAATAAAAGAACTCATATGTAAAATTAAAAAAAAAAACATTGTTACTTGCTTTACTGATGAATCCTACTATCTTTGGCACCTGTCACAAATTACGTCCATCAGTTCCTTGAAAGGAAATATCTCAAAGATCTGTGTCGTATATTTTAAGTAAACCTAACCAACTTGAAGGCCTATGTTCTAAATTCTTTGCATGTCGAGATGAGATCAGCAGTGGGACAAAAATGGGATAGGGTGAATTTAATTACACTATTCGCTCCTAATATCATGAAAATTACTATTACGAGGGGTTTAATTCCCGTGATTGTCATACGTCAAGTCTAATCTACTCGAACAGAATTTCTCGTCAACCCATTATTGTCCCACTGCTGGGCACGGGTCTTCTCTCAGAGCGAGAGAGTTTTAGGCGGTGGACTACGCCACCGCGCTGGCCAAGTGCGAATTGGTAGACTTCACACACCTTTGAGAACTCGTTTTTTTACGAGAACTCTCAGATGTGCAGGTTTCCTCATGAAGTTTTCCTTCACCGTAAAGCAGTGATAATTAAATTCTAATACGCACATAATTTTAGAAAAATCAGTGGTGCGTGCCTGGGATTGGAACCCCTGATCCTCGATTGAGAAGCTGAGTTTCAACCATTAGGCTATCACTGCACTCGAACAGAATTTACGGGTCTCCATTTTGAAACAAAATAGAGCGTACAGACTGTCTAAAAAGCACTGTCCCATTGCGCTCACCTAAAATAAACAAATATTTTGAATCACTTGTCTACTTGTAGAATACTCTATTCTAAAATCGTGTAAGTATCCGAAGATAAGTGTGCCTTTCCACCAGAGATGTGCGAGATAGAAAAAAGGTAGGAAGTGAAGCTGAGCTAAGTGAGTAAAGATGAGCTGTGCTACAGCTGCACTGTTCGTGACTCTTAGCTCATTTAGCATACATAGCTCCAATAGTCAGCTCACATTCTTCCCTATGAAAAGATAAGATACGAGTTAAAAGAAGCTAAGCAAGTAAAGTTGAGCTATACCATCACTACACCATTTGCGATTTTTAGCTTGAATCTGTAGCTCCAATCCACAATCATCCCTCTGTGTAAAAAACATAGGCTTATTGAACTATTTATTCCACAGCTAATATTAAGCGAGTAAAAATACCTATGCTTTATAGCATGCAGTTATCTGCATCGTTTGTGATTCTTAGCTCACAATCTCTATAAATAGACAAAAAAAACATTCATTCGCATCTATAGCTCTAATAGTCAGATCATCTCTCCTTATAACAATATAGCTTGATTATTTGATTATTAACTCATTTCCACCAAAGAGAGGGTGAGCTAAGAAATGATAAATCATGCAGTCCAGGTAGATTTTACACAACTCCATGGCATAGCTCCCTTTCACACCTGGTGTAAAGGCATCCGAAGGCTGGGCATCTTCGTTACAGATACTTAAACAATATGACAACATAAATTATGTCTATTAATACAGGATGTTATACCATATAGATCATGTACGAATGTTGCAAATAAATAAATGGCATTACTGTGTATATTGACGCTATTTTTATAACCTAAGCTAACCTAATCCTTAACACCAGCGTAAATAATATTTTGTGTGGTGAGAGATATACCTATTCGAGGCGTTCCATAGTGCTTTTAGGGTGAGGTAAGGTATCTACGGTGAACTTTAGGTAGCATTCTGTAGTAGGTACGAATCTTATCTGGGATTGATCACAGACGTCCATGCGTGGCAGTGACCGCATGTGTCCAAGTCATTTATAACCTTTATATTACAACATACCCACTACCACAAAATATTTTTTTAAAGACTGATCTAACAATGGTGACCACATTTCATTACATACCTGATGAAATGTGGTTGCTGACACCAAGGAAATCTGTAAGCAACGTAATATACAACAGTTGTTATGCCTGAAACCGATCACAGGTGAGTTGCTACTCCCGAGGACTAATGGCCTTATATAAAAGGGAACCGGCAACCTCACCCTTCCATCAAAAAAAAAGACTGCTTTATCACTTTACAAATATAAATTCCAAGTCATGGGCAAAAGCTACCTAAATATTATAAAAGTAGTAGACAGTAAATAAATAATGTCGTTAACACTTTCGCCTACCTTCCGGATCACAATTTAACATTTGTGCATCTTGTGATAGATACAACTGGAATTCACATATAAACAAACACACATACACAAAACTACAGTGTAACCATAAAAATATACATAGAAGTGATATAACCCTTTAATATTCTATAACAATAGATTTTCGAATAATCCCAAAGACAGTGTCACATTACTGTCGACATTCAGTGTCGACACTGTTTACCGTTGTATTGAGTGAATATGATAAGCAATATCGTGTGTCACTAAGATCGAAGCAAGACATAATACGTTCATATACAAGAAATATCACTAGCTGTGCCCCGTGGTCTCACCCGCGGTTAAAATGACTGCAACATAAAATTTAATATAAATATATTTGATAGGGATTGTTATGAAACAACAAGAACACATTTATATTAATTACGAAGGTGGTAGTACCTTTTCAGATGCAACTTCGAAAGCACCATCGCCACATGTCTTCAGTCTAAAGGATATGAAGACATAATATGTATCGGTGGCTTTGCGACATAGTCCTCAGAAATAGCAACACATCTGGCGCCAAATTCAAGTAAAACTGATCTTATCACGAGTTGATTGCAGATGGCATCATGGCATGGCAAATCATGCATACGCATGGGTAGTGGTAGTAGACATTAAGAGGCCATTAAAAAAACACATTGATTATTAGCTTTTATTTAACTATCTTTTCTTATCTTCAAAGTTTGTATATGAGTATGTGAGGGTGAAATGTTGCAACAGAATTTTACGACACTTACCTTCATCCGAGCTGATATTGTTCTTTGAGGGGATATAATGTAAATTTTATGTATAAATTACTTTATTTGTATCTAAGCCACAGTTGTTTCGAAACACAGTTCTTTTATCGTAAAAGAGTGAGAGATTAATAACAAGTCGGTTAATTTATTCAGTTCCCACTTAAAGAGTCCTTCTGTTTTAAGATATTACGTAATAAGCGAACCTTACAACATCTTATAGTAACCATATTAAATTTTAAAATCGTTTATGTTTTAAATAAATAGATTGACTTGAAATGTATGTTTATACAATGCCTGCTTGATTACTGAAAATTCAGGTTTCTAGTTTATCGACTACGAAGTAATAGGGGTGTCTAAAATGACCAACGGCTGCGTAACAACTATGGTACCGTGCCGCTTTTTCGCATGATTTTACGGGGCACTGCCGTGCCCTAAGATCTGTGTTGTGCCATAAGTTATTAAGAAAAATGATTTATAAATAATTTATATCCATTTTTTTCATTAACCTTTCGGGGTCCACTGCTGGATATAGGCCTCGCCTACGGTTTCCCGTTGTCTTATACAGGTCATCGGTCTACCTAGTCGGGGGGCGAACTGTGCTCCTTTTGCCTAAACGTGGTCGCTTCTCCTTTCGTGGGGGTTTATTGCCAATAGTTACCGCGCTTGGCATGCGTGTTGGTGAACGTAGTAGATGTTACAATTTGACGACCCGCGTGGTCGAGCGGTCACCATACCGGTCTGACGCGCAATGGGTCCCGGGTTCGATTCCCGGCCAGACAGAAATATGAATGATGAGTTTAGATTTCTGTTCTGGGTCTGGGTTTTTGTGTATTCGTGTTTGTGTGTCCATGGCACCCAAGACACAGGAGAAAATCTTAGTGTGGGGTTATGAGTGTAGAAAGCGAGTGTAGAAACTATAATGTTTATGCTTTCAAGCTATTTATTGTCGTGACCCCCATAGCATGTGAAAATATTTCGCGTACTTGTATATTTTATGTAAAATACGTATAAATTTATAGTTGATAGTCAGAACCACAAATCATCAAACTCCTTTTTAAAACTTTAAATATTTTTTTCTGTGTTGTTTTGTTTCGCAATAATTCCTTAAATTCCCTGAAGGGGTCACTACCTACACTTTGAAAAACACTGTTCTAACTAGATGTTATTACAGAGTACATTTATATACTGTGGTGTCATTCATTCATCAGATGCAATCCGGTAAAACTAATCTCTCATTTCTAGTTAGTGATTATTATTCTCAGCTACTTAAAATTTAGTCTGTGACTGTTAATTTTAATAGCAGTGATGAGTAATAAAATCAGACATGTTTATTATTCTAGCAAGTATATGTTACTGCGAAACAAATCTTTATTATGTGTAAAAGTTTCACACACTACTAGGGTTACCAACCGTACTTTAATATATTATATAATATTGTACTATATTTCGGGTCTGCGTACTATATACTATTGAATAAATAACGCAAAAATATTATCTTTCGACATCGAAATCTAACAGATTAATCCATCACGAATGCGGCTTTACATTAATTTTAATATAAGCGATATCAGTTTTACTTGAAATAGATTTATGAAAAAATATATTTTTAGTCCACATGTTTTGTCCATAAAATACTCTATATGTTTATAGCGTACTTAGGAAAATACTGTTTTTTGTCGGCGAAATGTTGGCAGCCCTACACACTACACCTATTTATATCTTTCGCATGTTTTATGGCTTCGTTTGAGTTGGTTTCTAATGAGGTGCTACACGCTTATGGCTTAAAGGTTAAGTTTTATGAACCCATTAACGACAGTGCAATCAGAATGTATTTGTAGTACTAATGATTCCTTCAAAAACAGTTTAATTGTTTGCAGGATTACAAGACAGACAAGACAATACAAATTTTGTATGCAATATTTTGAAATTTGCGACAAATATTATGTTTATACTATGTAATATTATTTCCTTAGTATAGTGTAATATTAGTATCTATTATTAAATTGTGATATTTTTACTGCCACCTTAAATGTTTTTTGCTTATTCTACAGAATGAAGCTTCTAGCATTAAGTTCTTCTTGTATATAACATCTTAGAAGCATAGATAACAAACAATCATGCAGTCCATCTGAAGGTAAGTGGTGAATGCTATCCATGGACATTGTTAAAAAATCCATATTGAACAGGAGCTCTGCTTCTGTATGTATCACAGCGACGCTATTTCTGAGGTTTTTTTTATAAGAATGAAGTAACAAACGAGCATGCAGCCCATATGATGGTAAATGGTTACTGCCACCCATGGACACTTGTGAGCAACTTCATATAGAACAGGTGTTCTATCTAAAGTCGATCACAGATGCGTTGCTACTCCCGAGGATTAAGATGGTCGCTTCATATATAAGTGAGCCGGCAACCACACCCTTCCACCGAAACACACGAACTGCTTAACGCTAGAAATAGGTGTGGCGGTGGTACTTCCCCGGTCGAACTACATTGGTTTTACCACCTGGACATCCTGTGGTCTAAGACAATTGCCTCAAGTCAGCATGCATCCACAGCCTTCCACCGAAACTCAGAATTAAAAAAAAAGAGATGCTTTCTACACTGATAGAACCACACTAGGATTTTCTCCTGTGTCGTGGATGCCATGGACACACAAAGACGAATACACAAACACCCAGACCCAGAAC